>CAJNOQ010002458.1:0-24245 GCA_905250885.1 Didymodactylos carnosus | reverse complement strand
AATTCCGTGATCTAAACGATGTTTTTTCATAACATAGCTTTAATTAGATTTTTTTCCGTGATCAAATTAATGTTTCTGGCATAAAAGATTTTTATTTTCGTAACCCGGATCTTTTCCATGTTTTTTTTCACAATTCAGCCAACCGTGATCCAAAGCATGTTTTTTCCGTGATCTTTTAAATTCAGGTCCAATCATCCCCCACAATAAAAAGTTAGTTCGAAATCATTCTTTGCCAACTATTCTTTATTTAAGATGATTTGACAAATAATAATGATAGCGGTGATGACAACGAAAAATCAGATTATCAGATTCATGGTGGTGCTAGGCATGGTTTAAGTTGTAATCGAAACGTCTAACTATTGATTGTAAATAATAAAGTTTACGAAGACAAAGTATATATCATAGGAAAAAACGAAAAATATAAGTTATCCGACTTCGTATATCAACAAAGACCCTATTCTAATTAAAATACACATGATGTGTAGCTTAATATGCTTTCCACAATGACTGACTTGAAAACTCAAAATCCAATTGAAAAATTTCATATCTTGGCTTTCTAGAAACCTCACTTAGTTTCCGACGGGTTTTGAAAAATCCCTCAAAATCCCAACATGGCTCATGTTGATATGTCATATCATACGTTAAATAGATATAAATACTTTGGAAAATGTTAAAATTTGGTCATGGAATTCCACTGGTCTTGGTGGAAAACGTCGAATGGAAGAATGTCGAAAGGGAAAAACGTTGAAAAAAAACTAGAAAAGGAAAATATCGAAACTGGAAACGTGCGGAAGGAAAATGTCGAAAGAGATGCAAATACTGAAGAGAAAAGATTTCTGTACTGCGTTAGTGTATAAATAAAATATTTTATTGTAGTTATTGGAGATTTATTTATTTTAGCAGTTTTTATTAAAAATATTAAAAAAAAGAATTCGATGACAGCCGGCAGCATAGTCGTGGCGGCTTCCGATAGGCTAGCTTTAGCGACTTTCTCATCATCAATTCTTGTGGTTGAATGAAGAATGTTGAAGAACATAAATCAATAATGGTTTGCCTTTATTCGATGTTATAAACGACACTGCTGGCTTCATTGCTTCACTTTGGCTGATAGCGGCGTTTCTTTTGCTACATGTGAAATACAGACAATAAGGATTTTTTTTCTCTCTTTTTATACATGATATAAGAGATGAACGGATCTTTTTATTGTCAGGCCGATGACCTTCAGTCTTTGAAGATGTTATTTTCCTTCGTCGATATGTGCTTTGTCCATTCATTTATTTTACTTTCGACGCGCCGTATCCGCTTATTTCATCAGAGATTTTTTTGTCGTGCATTTTGTGAATATATCCATGCGGAAGAAAAAAGTCGTTGGAGGGGTGGGGCGAGTACTCGAAAAAAGGCCCTCGTGCCCGAGGGCTTCAACCCTCGAAAAATGACACTCCGGATCCTGGATATAAGCTTTCGAGGGGTATCGATTTCGAGCCCTCAGATTTCAGATAGGTAGCGAGCAATCGAGAAAAATTTCGAGCCGTCAAATAGAAGTGTTCGGGACTTCCGAGTCCTTGCTCTCTCGAGGGTGTGATGAGGGCTCGGAAGCTTATATCAAGAATTCGAAGTGTCATTTTCCGACGGTTGCAGCCCTCGGCGAACTTTCATCGAAAGCGGAATTCCGAGCACTCGAAGTACCCTTCGAACAACTGGTTGAGTACGAAATGTATTTTCAGTTTAGAAGGACGACTAGAAGTTTTAATAAAATAACACACGATAAAACAACCTTTTATATTGAGCGTGGCAGGCTTCATTTAAGTGCTACACACACCTTCTTAACTTTTATACATTTTCCCTGTCGACATTTTCCCTTTCTGCGTTGTCCCCGTCGATATTTCCCCTTCCTATATTTTCTGTTTTTTCGATGTTTTTTCCATTCGACGTTTTCCGTTAACCCCATTCCACTGTAACAAATCACCGACAATGTGTCTTAGAATTAGAAGTTAGATGAGAAGAAGTTAATGAACTTGAAAAGTATTTTTTCAAGAAAGTTTCTGCAGCCTAGTAACAATCTACTTTTCACATTTAAACTTATTAGTTTTATTGTGATTCTGGACAAAACAAAGATAAAATATCTAGTATGTGAAACATGTAGAAGAGAGAATCCGGAGATGTTTCGAATCTTATTCGACTGCCTTACTAATAATACTTATCGATACTTTCACACAGATTGCCCACTTTCTCCACAGTTTGTCGCCGGGAATGTTTGAGGCAACAATGTTGATCCTCACTCCACCCTGATTTAGATATGAGTAAATTCTTTTGCTTCTTCTTTCTCAAGCTCAAACTTAGATTCACTATTATTAATTGGAATGTTAGTTTAATACATAATAGTTAAGGTTCAGCTTATGCAAAAATAAAGCAAACTTTTTTTCTGAACTTATTATACACCATTCCATCGAGTTTTTCGAGCTGATCACGAATTTCAAGTTTTTAATTTTTCGAAGCCTTTTTCTCATGTCGAAAAATCGAGAAAACTAGAACTACCTAAAAGCTCGAAAAAACGATGATGTTCACGAAAATTAGATTTTTCAACTTGAGTTTTTCATCAGTACATTCAAATTATTTTTTTCTTATTCAGCTTTGAAAACTGAATTAAAAACTATTAATAGATGCATTTCGTAGGTAAACGCCTATCCACCAGGACGTAAGAAAGGAGGGAAATAAGGGTAAGTCATTTTGTAAATCTATCTAGTTTTTTGTATTAAGGGCTGAAGCCGTCATTTTTATCTGAGTAGATTTGCTGATAGCCCAGCTTTAAAAATATGCGACGCTTTTTTTGTAATTTTGTATCGTTGTTGAGAACATTCATTTTTTCTAAATAAGAATCGAAAAAGCCGGAATTATCTTCATAAGCCTCAATTTTCTCCAACAGAACTCAACTTCTATGGAATAAAAATATCATATTTGGAATCAGGATTAGAAAACGAGTCAAGTGATCTCTATCCTATCCGAGTACTTTAATTTTTTCGAATGTTCACGTTGAAAAATCATCGAGATTTCCACCAAAAATTTCGAAAGACACATCAGTCCATTCGTTTTCTGATCCTGATTCCAAATATGATAGTTTTATTCCATAGAAGTTCTGTTGGACAAAATTGAGACTTATGAAGATAATTTCGACTTTTTCTATCGGCTCATGTCTAATACCTATTATTTATCACAAGTATAACTGGGTTTTTCCATAGTCACCGTGGGGATTCCGCTGGGTGTAGCACCGAAAACACTTTGTTTTCGCTGTTTTGATTAGAAACTGTTGAGAAAACGGTTTCCTACTTCACATCTGGTGTAGGAAAACTCAGCCCGACACTCTGAACTACAATACCGTTGTTCTCTCAGAGTTTAGTGGAAACTGCAAGGACAAAAAAGCGGAATGGGCCATTGCAGCTAATTCCGTACCATTCCCAAACCATTTTTGACAATTTTTTCATTTTTGACAGACTTATATACTATCGAGTGTGTATTTTGAGAAACAATGTGTTTGTACACATAATTTATCTGTGCAAGAGCTGGCTGCTTCAATGAGCGTCTTTCCAACACAAGAAAAATTGGGATATAGTCTACTGAAATGAAGATTTCAGGCTCAATCTCAGAGCCTGGAGGTTTTCAGACATGCTGATTCCAGTGGCAATAGCAATCTGCTTTGATTTTTACTTTCATAATGGACTTCTGGAAAACTAGGCATTTGAGCAGAGGGCTTTCGGAAATATTGCAATTAACTCAACAGAACAATCGTGTTCCCAAAGCAGAACAGTCATGTTCTTTTGTTGAAAATATTTCTCTGATAACCGAGGAATTGTGTTCTATTCTGTGAGTTCTTTTCCCACAGACAGAACCTTCTTGTTCTGCTTGTGGGAGCAGAGATTTCTAGGACAGTTCAGTTCAATAAAGTTTCCTTAAGCCCACGGCCCTCCACGGACTGTCGGAATGCACTTTTCCCCCTTGACATAAGTCCGTCGGAAATGAAAAATCGAAAAAATTGTCAAAAAACGCTCTCTGAAGGAAGCAGCGGACAAGGACCTTAAGAATACCTACAAAAAAATAGAAATTCTCACTCAGCATCAGTGTGGTCCACTCCGGCCCATTCTGGTCCATTGCAGTCCATTTCAGCCCAGTCTAACATTCCAAAAACGCTTTTTCCCCCTTGGAAAACTGGCTCCGCTTACAATCAGCCAAATTAGAATCAGCCAAATAAATTTGATCAGCCTCTTATTTTTACAGACAAAGGTTTATTGCCTTCGGCGTTACTCTTTTTTTAAACAAAATAGTTACATTCTAAGAAATACTGTGTCGGAGATATCTAATCAATTCTTATATTACACTGTATACTTTAAAACCAGAACTTAACTTTATTCATTTGTATTAGCGTACTTTTAGGTACTATATCGACATATTATTTGACACATACGGAATTTACATACAGAAGGACTCGATATTTAAACTAAAATTTGCAACTAAAAGAGAATGAAAAAAAAATTAATTGAAAAGAGAACGATTTCTAATCAGCATGCATGTAACTAGAAGAGAGGATGCAGAGCGGGTTTAGTAATTAGCTCGGAACCCGTAACTCATATCACCCTCGCCTCTTCGTCTTAACGATCACACTACCGTGTAAAATCCGTTTTATTATATCTTAAAATTCGATACTAGATAATATTGCACTAAAAGTTTGAGCTGCGGTTCAGTTTGACACACAGCTTCACATAGCATATCCACCGTCTACGTGACATTTTCTACACTTTATAAAGTGACGCTAATTGATTGTCTTCTATGTGAGGATTGCTATATACTTTTAAACCAGGTGTCATACTTTACAATTATCCTGTACTCATTAATTAAGCGCCAGCAGATATTTTTGCTGATTTATTTAAAAGAATATGTTACTCTGATAACAATCTACGTGCTCGAAAACCAACGATTTGATGCTTAACAGCCTTAAAGCACATGCGTAATAAAAAAATGACGGTGACACCTTTCTTATTTAATTTTGTTTTCTAACGTAACAGTATAAAGCAATCATGTCTTTCATATTTTTAATGTGTGTTGGCAACAAGAAAAAGATTTTATTCTATTCTCATGTTGTCACTGAAATTATAGAAAATAAAGTTTTATACTTCAAACATCCTACTTGGGGCTGTTGTATTTTTCTTTTCCTTGTAATAATAAGATCATTTTTTGTTTTACTTCGCTTCTGCGTTTTTAAAAAATAAGAAATACAGAGAAAAAACATGGAAAGTAGATGACTTTGATTTCTCAACATATCTCTGTCAAAAGTTTAAAAAATGTATGCCTGTTTGTCAGAAGGTTGAACTTCTTCATAGTGGTTTTCGCACATTATATTTAAGGCATGAGGTTTTGGGTGAAGAAAATTTCATTAGGTTGACTAAGTTCTCTCTGTATTTTATTTGTCAAATGTGGTTCGACTCTTTGTGCATAGCCAACAGGTGGGCAGTAATATATTGGAAAAAGTTAGTTTTTCTGAAAAATTTTCTCAGAGAAAGACTCGTGTACCTCTTATAATTAATAAACTTTGTTGAATACTTTTATCTAACATTTGTTGTTGCTGATAATAAATAGGCATGCAGCAGTTTCTTAACAGTTTTCTGTTGTGTTATTCAAAAAATGGTTTGCAATTTTGTAAAATCACCAGGTTTGTAGAGCAAATATTTCTCTACAAGATGGCATGTAGTAGATATTTTTAAAGTTGCTTAGTTTCTTTAAAAAGTATCTTTGATACAATAATCCAGCAGTTTTAACTGCTGGGTCATTATATATGCCATCTTGTAGAGAAATATTTGCTCTACAAAACTGCTGATTTCAGAAAATTTTACAATACGCTGTGGCGAAAATACAAACCATTTTTTGAAAAATACGAGAAAAAAACTATTGCTGCCTAATAATGAACGGTCGAAGCCAATCTCCAATAGACACCTAGCTAAGAGACTGGACTTTCTGAATTGTTTTTCTTACCCTTGTCTTACGCTCTCGAAAAAGGAAAGTCTACTGTTCTTTCTGACGTATGCTTTATATTTTACACACATATTCTTCGTTCCATATTCAGTGAACACTGAATATGGATATACAGTTCAATTCAAAGTGAGTCATATGGTACACGCGCCACAAATGGGAGAGTGGCTTAAGGAATCATCTAGAAGTATTTTCCGCTAAAAGGTTTCGAGCAACTATTTGTAGCTTTCGACTCAAATTTGTTTGGGTTACAGAATGATATACAAATTTTACCGCCTTCATAGAGTCGATCTAGTCCCTGAAAGGCAACTGACTCGAAAAAATCACTCAAACGTTTGGAAAAGCTCGGGTAAGTTGCTAGGCCGAATCTTTGAAGGTGGTAAAATATATTTCGATGTATCATTTATAGCCCAAACCAATCTGAATCGAATGCTACTAATAGTAGCTCGAAATGTTTTAGCGGTAAAAAACTTCTAGATGATTCTTTAAGTGACTCTTCCATTTGTGGCGCATACAATTCACTTCACTGGATGTGGAACGAAGATTATGTGCGTAAAGTATAAAGCATACGCCAGAAAGAACAGTAGACTTTCGTTTTTCAGAGATGATTTAATGATCATACACTTTCTTTTCTTTTGTTTGATTTCGATAAGAATAGTATGAGTATTTTATTCATCCGGTACTGATTACGAAAGAGAAATTGAAGTTAAGGAGATCACATATTGTTTATTAATTGTAATAAAAATAATTCTTCCATTTTTGTCATAAAAAAGCTTAAACTGCTCTTGTGAACTGTGTTTTGTTTGCTAAAAGTAACGCGAAACTTTTTTGTTTTGCGTTTTTGTAAAAACGGCAGCACGTGATTAGAGCCATTAACTAAAAAAAAGAAAAGAAAATTCATTGTTTGCCAAGAAAAAAGAGGAATGAAAATAAGGTGAATATAAAACGGGGCTGAAAAATAAAAAAAAGCTGCAGCAACTCTCGACTACATAAATCACATTAAATTCAAAGAAGAATTATAGTCTATGCGGTATATTTTATGAATATAAAATTAATACACAAAAAAATCTTAAATTTGATGATTTCGTTTTGATAAGATTCTTTTTTTTAAGCAATGGATAACAGTCCAGAAATACTGATAAATACGTTTAATTCTACATGTGATGTGTCATCAACAACAGCCAACACCGTACCGACAAATAATGAAAGTATTACATTAATATGGTTTGATAAAAATATTGATAACAAAGACGACACATTCATTACACGCGCAATGCTTCGTGAAATAAATGATTTTGTGCTTTTCTTTAATGAAAAAGATAAATGTCTCGAATATATTCAATCAATAATGAATGAAAAAATATTTCTCGTTATTTCGGGTTCGTGTGCTGTTGACTTTTTACCTATTGTACATAATTTTCGACAAATTGATTCAATTTTTATATTTTGTATGAAACGTGAAAAATATGAGATACTTCTAACAAAATATACAAAAATAATTGATATATTTATTCAACAAGAAACTCTTGCTAATAGTATTAAAGAAAATATTTTATTAGTGGAAAAACATATGGAAACATTCAACTCATTTGATCCAAAATTACAAAAATCTACACGTGAATTAACTAAAGAACAAGCATCATTTATTTGGTATCAATTATTTAAAGATATTGTAATTCAAATGCCACAAGATGAACAATCAAAACAAGATATGATTCAAAACTGTCGACACTATTATCGGGGAAATACAACACAAGAAAAATTCATTAATGAATTTGAACAAACATATGCGAAAACCGATTCTATTAAATGGTACACAAAATCATCGTTTGTATATAAATTGATTAATAAAGCTTTAAGAACAGAAGACATTGAACAACTGTACATATTTCGTTTTTATATAGCCGATTTGAGTACAAATCTAGCTAAAATTCAAATAAAACAGACAAATATTCAACTGTATCGTGGCGTTAAACTAGAGAATGATGAATTTAATAAAATCAAAAGTAATATTGGAAAGTTAATAGGAACAAATGGATATTTATCAACAAGTCGTTCACGTAATTTAGCAATGACTTTTGCTACAAAACCGACAAGACGAGACAATGTTACACCAGTTCTATTTGAAATAACATTGAATTCGCAAATAAATCTAACTGTTGTTGCTGACATTGCCTCATATAGTGAGTTCCCACTTGAACAAGAAGTGCTATTTGATTTAGGTGCCGCGTTTCAGATCGATGCGGTTATATTTGATAATTTGACCGAAGTGTGGCTAATTAAAATGACAATAACTGACGGTGGAACTAAAATAGCTAAAGACTATGTTGAAAAAAATAAAGTAGATATTAAAGATGAGAAAAGTTTTCTTGTTCTATTTGGTATTTTGTTGGAGAATATGGGTGATTATTCAAGATCAATAAAATATTTTAAAAATTTGTTAATTAACAATAATTATGACGAGCAAGACTGTCCGTCGATTTATTACCATTTGGGCTGTGCTTATTGTTTCAGAGGTGAATACGAAGAAGCTTTAGCAAACTATAAAAAAGCTTATGATCTTATGATGATATCAACACCGTCACTAATTTATGATGCCGCACGAACATTGAACGATATCGGCATTGTTTATGATAACATGAAAGATTATGATCAAGCAATCCATTATCATTTAGAAGCATTAAAATATCGAGAATTGTCACTTCGGCATAAACGTTCTATGGTAGAAAGTTTAAATAATCTTGGTAATGCATACCACAATAAAGGTTCACTGGACATAGCTCTGAAATATTATTTAAAAGGATTGAAATTGTCTGAGGCTACATCGAATCGGTTGATGATAGCTGATTGTTTTAATAACATTGGTCGGATTCACTGTAAAAAACACGAATTTAAACATGCGCTATACTATCATTTAAAAGCATTCAATATCATCCCAACTTATAGTGTAAATACCGCTAATAATTTTACATTCATTGGTGATGTTTATAGTGAACAAAAATTGTACGATCGTGCTCTCATCTGTTATAGAAAAGCATTCAAAATACGCAAACGATTGTTTCTTGTTGATCATCCTGAAACAGCTAAAAGTTTGTGTCAGATTGGTGGCATACATGAGAAAACGAGAGATTATGACTGTGCCCTTACGTGTTATACAGAGTCACTTAAAATCTACGAACGATCCTATCCTAATTATCCTGATGTACCAATTATACAACATAACATCAGTGTTATAAAGCAAATGTCGCCAACGGATTTAGCAAACCCGACTGACGTAGACAACATCTTACTAAAAAGCCTAAGGTTATTATGTGGCCGTTTTGAAGATGTTTAATATTAAAAGATCTATCTCAAACTTTATGATTATCTTTAATTAAACAAAAAATTTGAGATGATCTTACTACTGTTTGCATTTGTACATAATGTGCTTTATGTTTGGTAAGAAGAAAATCGAGTGACAACTACCGTTCAACCGCAGAAAACGTTAATTGAGCTAGTCCTATATTTGCAAAAGCTTTGAGTACTGTTCTACCAATTCTCTTTTTTCTTTTTATTAAGGTGCAGGCAATTCAAACTTCGAGTAAAAAGTTTTTTTTCGCCTTTTTTCTACACCATTGATAGAGCGTGAGCTGCTGATCACGAAAATCTACTTTTTAGTCATAGTAAATACTTCCTTCCGGTCAAAAATACGAAATACTCGAGAGATGTAGTTTTTTGAGAAAAACACATCTTTTTCGAAATGTGCAAAATTTTCTACTTTATTTTTTTTTCTAGCATCTGAAACTAATTTTTTCAGATTCAGCATCAAAAACTGAGTACCGAGACGTTGCTAAAATGATCCTAGACCCAAAGCTCTACTGGTGGTGGCGCTTCGAATCGCGTCGAGTTACGCCTTGACTACCGCCTAAAATGACTATAATACCAGTAAAAGCCATTTTTCTCAAACACAGAAAAGAAAAGAAAAGAAAAGGATACGTAACTTTGTAACTGGCGGTATGATGAGTCAAATGAGATAAAATATTTACCTTTATCACTTATGTAGAAAAAACTAGATAGGTTTACAAAATCGACCTATACGTGGTGCACTCGACGCGATTCGAAGCGCCACCACCAGTAGGGTTTTGGGTCTAGGGTCATTTTAGTCGCGCAGAACGAAAAACTGTATTTGCGTAGAAACTAGCGCTTTTTATTCTATTCTCCCATTTTTCTCCGTTCCTGATATATTCTTTCTCTTTCTGATTTTTTCATGCTATCAGAATGAACAGACAGAACGAACAACAGAATATTCATGTATAGTCTATACAAAAGTGATTTGAAAAGAGATAATGCTTGAATTTTATCAGCTCGACCTGACGAATCTACTCAGGGGAAAATATTTGCTCTGTGTCGTTTCTAAAAAGACTTGAAGATTTTTGCGCGAAAACTTACGGGTTTTTTGGTCATTGAAATAGACGTCGTGTTTTCGACGTATTGACACGTGCTATACTCTCAAAAAATACGTTTTCGGATCCAGTTTTTCGCGTATATTAGGAAAAATATTTTTAAAGCTATAGGACATGTTTAAAAGAAATTCTAGGGTGATCTTTCAAGAAAAATCATTTTTTTTCGTTCCAACGATTTTTCAAGTTTTTGACGACAAAATTCAACTTTTCCTAAACAAATTATACATATTCGGATTCAGCACAAAAATCTGCATCGAATGATATACAGAAAAAGGAAAAATGTGAAAGTTTTGAATTTTCTTAGCCTTATATAGTGTATTTTTAATACTTACTTTTCATCTTCGTTTTTTGGGCTTCGAATAGTCTAGTTCATCATCAGAAAAATGTGCAAGAGCTATAAGGAGAGATGTTATTTATACACGAAATTTATACATATAAACGAACATATGAAATAGTCTGTCTGACGGTAGTTAAAACAAAAGCAACACACGATCATACTAACAGAGAAGGAAAAGAAATAACAGAATAAAAGTAAATTCCAAAAAGTACTAGAGAATGAGAGATATGGTGATTTCATTTTTATTTTAATTCTTTGACTGACACATCCTGTGACTATATCTCTCATTCTTCTTGAGTCATTTTTAGAATTTACTTTTCATCGTGTGTTCCTTTTGTTTTAACTACCGCCAGACGGACTATTTCATATGTTCGTTTATATGTATAAATTTCGTGTATAAATAACATCTCTCTTTACAGCTTTTTGTACATTTTTCTGATGATGAACTTAGACGGTTCGAAAACTTAAAAATGATGATAAAAAGTGTTAATAATTCTATATAGTGTGTACTGCAAGCTATGTAGAATCGCCTTTAACAAAACAAAAACACCTTGTCTTTTACCGATTTTTCCTCGATTCAAGTCCATCCAAATTTTTTTCGAGTCTAGACTAGTCCATGGTCTTGAAACTTTGAGTCCAGTCCAGTCCAGTCCGAGTCGATAGAATCTAAAAAATTTGAGTCCAGTTCATAAACTGGACTCTGGACTCACTCCAGTCCATACGGAGCTCTGCTATAAACTGACCCGTTTCTCCATGATTTACCACGTATCATAAAAAAATCCTTGTGAACTCGGATGGATCTCAAAAGATTCGCCGTATTTTTCTACTCGGATGTTCAGAGTTTGGCAGAAGGTACCTCTATTGTTTATAGAAAAGGGCGTTCCTTCAACCTAGACGTCGCTGTTGCCAGAGAGGCACACCCTTTTTTCAGAAACGATAGATGTACCCTCTGCCAAACCCTGAATATTCGAGCCGAATCTTTTGAGATCTATCCGAGTTCACAAGAGTATTTTTATGATAAGTGGTAAATCATGGAGGAATTGACCAGTCTTTAGATCAATGGTGAGAAACTGAAGAAGTGTCTTCTTCTGTTTCTCACTTCTGTTTCACACTCTTTAAGAGCATCTGGAAGAGTGTCGCTGCCTTTCACAACGACTGGCATACCCTTGTTTCGTTTCTAGTAGTTTTCAGCTGTGAGTTGTATTTAACCACAGCTTCTGAGAGAAAAGTCTCGAATTTAGTAGCAGACAGAACGGACAAATTTTTATTGGTATGGCAATTGCCCCAATTGCCCCGCTGTCGGCTCGCCACCGTGTATAGAACATTGATTTGTACAGACAGTTACATTTTAGTGTGAACGTTCATACTCTTCAATTCACAAAACAACTCACTATGAATTTAATACACTGTTTATCAACTTGACTGTTTCCTCTATATTTAAGCCGAACTAAATATTTAAGCCATTAGCGCAAAATCGACTTTTTATACGGAGAACAGAATCGGTTCAAATTATTTTTCTAAAGAGCTTATTATATGAATCGACGGTCAGCAAAGTATCTCTCGATTCAAATCACTTTTCGCAATTTGGCGCGAATAGTGGCGCCACTTAAAACGCGCTACTATTCGCGCCAAAATGTGAAAGTGATTTGAATCAAAAGATACTTTGCTGACCGTCGATTCATATAATAAGCTCTTTAGAAAAATAATTTGAACCGATTCTGTTCTACGCATAAAAAGTCGATTTTGCGCCAATGCGAAATAAAAGCAACCTTTTCCGATTTATAGTGAGACACAGACTATTCAACTTGGGCATTACGATAGACTGTTTTTCAAAAAGGGTAGAAAGTCTAACTGTTAAGCTATTTGTTTTGCAGTTTGAGTGTCTGGCTGAACAAAACACAACATCCTTCTGCATATATCATCTGTTGAAGTAAATTAAATGTTGATGATCAATTCATTGTTTGACTATCATGACTTTCCGGCTTCCTCTTCGGGTCACACTAGCAAATCTTCCATTCGACTTCATTATACTTTGTATGCTTTTCTAAAAGATGTTCTCTTTTATGTATGGGAAAAGAGAGATAACGCTACCCCCGGAGAAAGGGTTAAACAAATGAATTTATCTAACACCTAAGAGAAAGGTTTTTTCAGCGACACTGTTTGGAACAGAAAATTTTAATGTGCGTACTTTTCGTGCAATTCGTTGCAGAAAAAAGGTGAAATTTATTGGTTATAACCGGTGCATGCTTAGAAATGAATAAATCGATAAAGAAACTACGGAATGATAGAACGAAGAGTATAAAGCTAAAAACAGTCCAACTAAACTATCATTTAACAAATCAAGATATTTTTTCGTCGAAATGTTCAGTCACCTTATGGTTAAGAAAACTAATATCCAATATGAGTTTACTTAGTACCCTGACAAAGCAAATAAAATCACATAAAGAGTGTCTGGTTCGAGTTTTTATTCTAACTCGAGTTTATTTCTAAAGAAACCTGTTTTACGTCATGCGGCAATTTATTTCAATTCTCCATCTAATCCTCACGGTGGACGATTTTAATTACTGCGTTAGTGTATCAGAATATCGAAGGCATCATCCGGAAATCGCCGTCGCCGCGGATTCTTATATGTTAAAGTGTTAAAGTGTAAAAGGATAAACGTGCATAATTGAGGGTGAAGAAGTGAGGATGAACGTGGAGCACATCTTCACCCACTTCACTCTCACTTCTCCACCCTCACCCTCACTCGCCGCGAGTTCGTATATGTTAAAGTGTTAAAGTGTTAACACTTTAACACTGAATCCGCGGCGACGGCGATTTCCGGATGTTATGATATCGAATAACGAGGTATTATCTTTCTTGCCCATAAGATGAATGAACGTTTCGATGAATATGTAGAATTTGTCCTTTTCTTATGTCGTTCCAACGTATATTCATTTGCGGATTTTCAAAAAGTGTATCACAATTGAGAACATTAAGAGGAGCGATAATTAAAACTGGTGCTTCTGGTGTCTAGAGTTCAGCTGTAGTGTTGGAAACCGTGAAGCTGAATGTGGGAAACCCACTATACATCGTCGGTTCAGTCAGGACAAAATACATAATTGTTCAAAAAAAATATCTCAGTTATTGATGTTACTAGAGCGTTATCACTCTTTTCTAAATCGAAAAAGGTCGCTTTTAGTTCGACTTAAATATTAGATTTTTAGAAACGTGCGTGTCTAATTTTTTTTCTGATTGGCCGTTTTAAGGCAATCGTTCAGACTGATTTCAAGTGTCTCATTTAGATGTTTCGAGCACGGAAAATCAACATTTGCCTGTTTATCTCTGAAAACCACGGAAATACTCAAGAAAACAAGTAAATTTTGCCCAAAGAAGAAGATTAAAGATAACTTCAGTCTTCAAACTCAGTTGCCTTTGAACAAAAGAAACTATTTTCACTTGAGTTTTCACTTGAACTTGAGAGATAAACAGAAAATTGTTTGTTTTATGGACTATACAGGAATAAAGAAAAGTTCCTTGAAAGGAGGGATAGTTTCTTACCCTTCAACTCAAAAGAAAGAAACAAAATGAAAGTTTTATCTTAAAAAAGGAATCCAGAAATCAGCTTTTGCATAGAACACAAGGCAAAGTAGATTAAAGAATGCGTTTCCTTCCTTTCCAAAGCCCATTTGACCCCTATCATCCACTTTTTAAGTGTATCCGTGTAAATCAATTCATAAACAAAAAAAGATACAATAGTTCAAGATATGTTTTTGCTTTGTTTCAAAAAACTATTAATAGAACATAAGAAAAAATGCTTGTACTAGAACAGAAAACAAACGAACACTCAAACAGGACCATGCATTCCTTCATTCTTGAAAGTCTGGTTGTTAAGTGTAGCCAAAACGTCTTTTCTTGTAGGTAACTATTCGAATGAACGAAGTTTTCGACTATTGTGAAGTTTTAATTTTAACAGACAAAGCTTTTCAGAAACTGTCTAGTAAAGCTTTCTGGTGGGAAAAGTACTACATTTCCCTAATCGAAGACACTGCGAGTGAATAAATAACTCGGAAATCACAAAGAAAAATATATTAAACGAAGTCAAAACTCGCGGATCTCTGTTTCGCATCAAACTGGGAAAGAAACAACAAATAAACATTGTGTAGTTCAAATTTTATTGCAAAATTAGATATGAAAAAGAAATCAACAACTGCAGTGACTATAATATTACAATAAACAAAAATATGAATTGGAAACATAAATATGAACTAGTAAAACATCACGTACATGTGTTCAGTGTGTTTTTAATATGAAATACTAAAAATCACAGTAAATAGATTCCTATAAACGGAGGAAACCTTATTTTGACTCCACGACGAAAACAGCAACGGCATTATCTACGACTACTTTGCCAACATTACCACTTCAAAATTTGACAAACTTTATGCCGCTTTCGGCACTATCATTATCAAGTCCACGTATTTTACTCGTATCACCGAAAACGACATCATCTTTGTCAAATTCAACAGTTTCTTCTGTTCCTCCAGTATTAAACCGTGTTCGTCAAGTTTCGTTGACTAATAAAGTTGGGACAAGAACAGTAACAAATCTTCATATTTTCAATCAGAAAACTTGAACTAAACAGTTTTTCTTTCTATTTTGTTGCGATGTTTGTATAGTTTCCCTTATTCTGTTTTGTTGTGTGTCCTATTCTGTTTTTCCTGTAACGCCTAATGCGATAATATTGTTACTATTAAAGGGCAACAATAGAAATATGAACTTTAGTGCAGTTGCGACTGAAATACCCTTAACTTGGTTCAGCATAATTAAGAGTTTATTAAGAATAAATAGAAAACTTTTACTATTAAAACACTAATTTTCGACCTATTTATACGGTCATTATTAAGTGAATATGTCGTACAGAGCGTTACAGTGAAGTAAAAACAAGACTAAACAGTATATATTTAGAAGCATATATATAGAGAGAGGGATCCTTTTCATTTTTATTTCTTTCATTCTCTATTTCGTTGTTCATCACCTTTCACATTATCTGTTTGTGAATTTTTCTCGAATTTTTTTTTAATTCAGCGATATAGAGAATGAGAGAAATAAAAATAAAAATGAAAAGGGTCTCGCTATATATATGCTTCTAAATATATACTGTTTAGTCTTGTTTTTACTTCACTGTAACGCTCTGTACGACATATTCACTTGATAATGACCGTATAAATAGGTCGAAGATTAGTGTTTTAATAATAAAAGTTTTCTATTTATTCTTAATAAACTCTTAACCTCTTGAATGCCGTAAGACGTCTGTAGATGACATGAAGGAAATTTTATATGTTGCATATGCTTTTTCGTTATATCGTTTTACCGAAAAAAAGGTGCCAAAGGAACACATGTGACGAAAACAACAGAACGGAAAGAGAGATATTTAATCGTTTTTCTACATATGCATGCCTTTGAACGCGGAAGAGGAGAAATAACGGCATTCAAGAGGTTAATTATGTTGAACCAAGTTAAGGGTATTTCAGCCGCAATTGCACTAAAATTCCTATGCGAGAATTTGTGATTCGTTTTTGAATGGAGTATGTGTACATACTAGTAACTTTCTTATGTTTTTTGACTTTATATATGTGCTCCTGCTTTGTCTGCTTTTCTGAACGCTTTTACCTTTTTTCTTCATTTTAACTTTTGTTGAGAGTTGTTAGATGTTGCGGTTTTTCATTTCTGACAGATTTATAATATTTTTCTACCTCATTTCGAACCGGTTTTACTTTAAAAAGATAAATTTTTAGACTGTCATTTGGTGGTGGTTTTCTCTTATCATTTTCCAGTGTTGGTAATAACATTTAGTCAAGAATTTGTCGACTTGTCCGGTGTAGATGAAATCACAAAATTCATGTGCAATATTGTGGTTTCTTTTTTATGCTGTCACTGATGCATCTTTTTCATTTTAGTTTTTCATGTGGTCGAATGGCCGAGACGAAGAAAATGATAGAAGTAGAAAGAAGGTAATAAGAGATTTTGAAAAGAGGAGGAGTAAGATTTGTCGGCTTGTCCTATGGAGGTGAATACATGAAGCCAAACAGCAGTTTTTCCAAGGGGGAAAAAGCATACTTCTGTACTTCTGGTACTTCTCCGTACTTCTTGATACTTCTTCGTACTTCTTCGTACTTTTTTGTACTTCTCCGTACTTCTGAAGTACGAAGTACGAAATACGGGATTTCGTATTTCGTACTTCGTACTTCAGAAGTACGGAGAAGTACAAAAAAGTACGAAGAAGTACGAAGAAGTATCAAGAAGTACGGAGAAGTACCAGAAGTACAGAAGTATGCTTTTTCCCCCTTGAGTTTTTCGCTGTTTTCCCATGTTATAAGTAGTGTAATTTTTTTGTTTTAGTTGTGCACCTGGTCTAATGGTCACAAAAGAGGAAGAAAATGATAAGGCTGTAAAAAGGTAATGACAGAATCCTCCTGTCTATGCCATAGCAATATGTTTCTGTTTCTTTGGCTTTCAGTCAGTTCGACGAGGACGATGAAGAAGACGAAACAACAGCAAAGGAAAACCGAAAGAAGGGTCAGTAACAAACTACATTTCGTGGCTGCCGCTGTTAATCGTTGTTCTTGCTCATTATTCTTGTTCTTAATCAAGCATCGTCACACTCATCAACAACAGCTGCCGAATCAGAACCAAAAGCAAAACGAACTAAAAAGAGCGAGGTGGAGAAGTTGAAAACATGGTGCGTTAAAGTTGAACCAAGATGTAGACGTCGATAATCGTCGTTTTTTGTTTTGTTGTGTTAGAATCTCACTGAATCATATTGTGATTGTTTTGTAACCTTATTCTCTATTTTGTTTATATAAATCATACTGCGTTTAAGCAGAGACAGAAACATAGAAAATTTTCTGAAAAATGCTCCATTTTGGCGACCTGATGATAAATATTTTTCTGCGTTTAGCGATTTCTTAAACACCTTGTACTTCTTTTGTAGAAATGAACCATCAGATAAGCTAAATTGTAATAGTTTTGAGTTGTGTTGTCTTCATGATGTACGTTTTCGCTGTTTTTATGTGCCTGTAGATAACTGTATTTGTATTACCGAATATGCTATTGCATATCAGCATAACTGATGTACAGAAAAATCAGTAAATAAACAGCAGTACGAAAAGAAAAAGATATAAACTTAAGCAGCGGACCGTTTGCAAAGGTAAGGTTAGGAAGTCTAAAAAAAGGGATCAACGTCATTTGCAAACACTTCTAAATGGAAACAAATGGAGAAATTTCGCGAGAGATAGGAACACATAAGCGTATTTATATGAACAATTTCGGGAGACGAGCCCTAGTTTGGGTGGTCCCTAGAACAATCCCGGGAGACGAGTCATCGTTTGGGGGGCCCTAGAACAATTATTAAGGGGATTTTACAACAACTATGGATCTGGCAATGGTTGTTTTTTCCATTTACAAAATAGTATCTAGCGCATAGTTAAGATGAATAATCCAACCTCTAACGAATGGCATGGTAGCTGGAAAGAGTCCAGCAATCAACAATATATTCATACTTTCTTCAAACTGAAGTGATGTATGAAACATTTTCGCTGATGTGAAGTCTAGAGGGTAGACCGAAGGGAGACCTGAGCTGTATTCTTCGTCCAGCTATTGTTTAGTTTACTTAAGTCGAGTTCTTTCAGTCAAGGTATCGAGTAAATCGGAGGTGGCCATTACTTACAGCCTGAAAAAAGAACCTATTAAGAAATGTGCTATTACTTATGAAAGACTTTACTATAAAACACCGCTTGCTTAATTTAAAGTTTAGTGATAAGAAGTAGAGTGGGGAAAAGGTAAATAAATAAATGATAAAACAAAAACTTCAATAAAAAAATGATGAATTTTTTTTTGTGAATAAAGCAAAACATCCATGTTTTGGATTAAAAGTATCCTTATTCTTTTTCACTTCTTATCTATTCTTTTCAGAAGTCGAATGACTGCAATTGTTAAAGAATTAATTATTTATCCGATTAAATCGTGTAGCGGAATTCGAGTTGATGAAGCAATAACAACCGAATATGGTCTTGCTTTACCATCGAATGTTCTACTATCTGATAGGTAATTGCTATGATTAAAAGTTGAATAATTGTATAGCAGTCCTTTTCTTCGTTAGACGTTGGATGATTATAAAAAATGGTAAACATCAAACACAAACACAAATATCTAAAATGGCTACTATACAACCGGAGTTTGTGCCTGATGGTTTATTGTTAAAAGCACCAAACATGCCCAATTTAGCAATATCGGTGAATCCACCGCCAACAGAAATAATTGAGTTCAAGTAGACTATATCAACGAAGATATTTTTCTAACAATGATCTCTATGCTGTTTTTACAGATGTTATGATGTGTCAATTAATGGACGAAAATATGGTGAAAATGTTTCACAATGGTTGTCAACTTATCTTGGAAAACAAAATTTGCATTTAGTTTACTTTGATAATCAATTTCAATGTCGATTAAGTAAAGACATGGAACCAGAAATACCAACAGAAGCTCGTGAAACAGATCTATTGGCCTACCAAGATATAAGTCCATTACTTTTATGTTCTATAGAGTCTGTACAGGATTTGAATAAACGATTAGAAAAGCCAGTGAAAGTTGATAATTTTCGACCAAATATAGTCGTTCAAAATGTGTCAAATCCATATGCAGAAGCAAGTTTGCTGCATTCATCAATTGGTATTTATGTACTACACGCTTCTCTTCTTTCAGGATTATTGGCGAGTGATGACAATCGGAGGAGCAAAAATGACCTGGATTCGACCATGTTTAAGGTATCTATTTTACAGCGAAATAGGAATAGTCGGAATCGTGTGCTCTCGATCTAGACATCCTAAAACGTTGCACGTATATTATTTTAGATGTTTGATGACGACAATTAATCAGAAAACAGGTGAAAGAGATCGGGATTACGAACCATGGAAAACATTGAGAAGGTAATCATGCAACTCCCGAGAAAAAAAGTTAAAGTTAAACGCCTGATGATGCATACGGATACGAAAGCAGTTGTGTCATGTGTGACCTGTGCATTGATTTTCTTCCGTGAAGCACATGTATGATTTATTATTAAGCGTGATCACGCGTGGTCACTTGATGTGTAGACATCAAAAATATGTCCGCCAGTAAATCCGTGTAGCATTTTTGTCACATGTGGACAGACGTAATCTTTATTGTCGAAGGTCGCGCGTGGTTTATTTTGTATCGATGTTCCATTGCGGCATATCGAAATGAAACATTAATATGGTATTATAGTATGTTTTCCTTAGGCGAGTCATTTTCACAAATAAGACACGCGTGGCCATACTCGTGGTTCCAATGGAAATTTGTATGGAACCGTTCCATACAAATTCTTTCATGGACAGTTCGTCATTAAATAATTTCTTCCAAAAGAAAATATTCCTATTTTATTTAGTTATCGTCTCAAACCAGAAATGTATGGGAAAGAACCACAGTTTGGAATCTATGTAGCACCTGACGAGTATGGTCTCATGCGGCTTGGTGATGAAATCAAGATTTCAGTCGAAAATCAAAACTTTTAAAGATTACAAGTAAAATCATGCGCTGTCTAGGAAGATTCAATAGATATGCCTAAATGTTTATAATTAAGCAGATTGATCGGTTGTTTTCAATAATAAGACAAATAAACCTTGAGCAGCAATTCTGATGGCGTATTAACGCTAAATTGTTGTTCAAACAGCACTAATCTACAATATTTATTTCAATTCGGATAGAATAGTATTTTTCCTTATCTTCATCAATGAACTACCAACTGTAGTCCGATCACCAGCAGACTGTATACTTTTTGCTGATGACTGTACATTCTATTGCCCAATGGCCTCGTCTGATATGCCAACCGTATGTCAAGAAAATAATGAGAAAATATGTATTGGGTAATGACAGTGGAAATCTAGTAATCGGGCAATTGCCAGATTTCTTCTACTTGCAACTATCGATTTATCGCCCGATAATCGGTCGATTTAACTATTGCTACCCTAGTAAGAAACCTATACATTTCTTGACAGGATCCTTGAGAAATCCGAGTAGGATCCTGTCAGGATCCTAGGAAAATCTTACAGAATCCAAAAGAAATCAGGTATACCGGAAAGTCATAGGATTTGATAGGATTCTGTTAGGATCCTTGCGATGACTGAAGCATAATGTAGCAGGAATTATTTAGGATTTTAGTAGGAAAATATAATTCTTGAACAGAAATTTCATAGGACCGCTTATCTGTTCCTATCTCTCGCAAAATTTTTCCATTTGTTTCCATTTAGAAGTGTTTACAAATGACGTTAACCCCTTTTTTTAGACTTCCTAACCTTACCTTTGCAAACGGTCCGCTGCTTAAGTTTATATCTTTTTCTTTTCGTACTGCTGTTTATTTACTGATTTTTCTGTACATCAGTTATGCTGATATGCAATAGCATATTCGGTAATACAAATACAGTTATCTATAGGCACATAAAAACAGCGAAAACGTACATCATGAAGACAACACAACTCAAAACTATTACAATTTAGCCTATCTGATGGTTCATTTCTACAAAAGAAGTACAAGGTGTTTAAGAAATCGCTAAACGCAGAAAAATATTTATCATCAGGTCGCCAACCATGAAAAATACGTTTAGAAAATCGGAAACGTTTAGACTTTATCGGAATTGCTGAAAATAAAAAAAGTTGAACGGATTAAAGCGTAGCAGCTGTTACTATTCTTGAAAAATGAACAGCAAGATCTTCAAAAGTTCATAATTTTAATTTAATTAGAAGTGCACAGATATTTCTTTTTTATACACCTGGGATCTGGGAAGTTCTGAGAGTTCGCACTTAGTTTTGTGAGATATAAGTGCTAGTTTCTATCCTTCAACAGCCGCTACGTTGTCTAATTTGACTCATTCCAATAAGCTAGCAACATACAATGCGTTGGCGATCTGATGATTATGCTTACATACAAATTTTGAGATAGTAAAATTTTCACTAAACGATTTTTGTAAGATGGCAAAGCAACTCTTTTAACAAGTAAAAAACATATTAGAAACGCAAATTCAACATGATTGTTCTTGACATAAGAAACTAAATAACTACATGTTGTGGTCATATAAAATCATGTAAAATCAGTAACGTACAGAACTAGCTACAGTTTAATCTTTTCTCCGCGGCGACCAAAAGATTGAACTGCGAGTAGTTCTGAGTGCCAATCTTTCTTTACTCTAGTTTAATCTATATTTATTAGTCAGCTCTTTGCTCTCAAATCTTTGCCCCTTTCCGTAGAGTGACAGAATACGCACAAGTGAAGCAAATGTCAATAGAGATATATCCTGGATATATGTATATCTCTATCTGAATGCTACGGACCTAGTCATTTGCACCATCGTATTCAGGCTAACAGTCACTTCACTATCCTTACAGTAGTGAGGCGCCAAAGTGGCATGCATAGCTGACACGACAACAAATAATATAAAAAGTTTATGAGGATTTAGATCTCTTTAAATTCAGTAATCTGTATCTCATGCTCTTCTTAATTAAGAAAAAAGAGTCTGCCGTTCTACTCCTAAGATGCATAAGTATGCTAGATATGGGTAGGATGTCAAACGTAGCTCAGCACTTTGAGGAAACTTTTCATCCACCACAACAAGTACACTAAATTAATTAAATTTCAAAAACGGGAGACTTCTTTCTTGCATCATATCTTAGATGTCATAGCAACTGCAGCCATAATGGCAATAACAGCGCATGTATCCCGTCGCTTTAGTATTGTTGATTTGAAAACGGTAGTTTAAAGTATTCAGCCATAACTGGTGTTGAGAAGCAGAAGATAAAACGAAGGAAAAGAATGAGTGAATAAATAGGATTGTAGAAATCTGCTAAGATCAAAGAAATTGTTACAGACATATTGCGAAATACTAACAGAAAGAAAGAAAGAAAGAAACAGAAGATAAGTTAAGTGACACAAGTGGCTTTCTCTTCGGGTCATGACAATCAGAGATAATGTGTGATCAAACTTTACCTAGTGAATAAATCCCATAAAATGTTGTTTTATTCTAAAGAACAAAATAAGGAAAGCCAAGATTTTATAGTTTTATTGAAAGTTACTCTATATTCAAAAGAAACAATGCTGGCTATTAATTTGTTCTATATTCTGCTCACTTCTTGACTTAAAATCAAAATAACTAGAGAAGACCCCTTTTCACTTTCTAAATTGAAAAAATTTCTTTAGTTCTGTTACTCCTCTTCGTTACGATTGGCTTGTCCATCAAATAGCGCACGGCCATTCTTCCATGTTTTGCGCATCGACAACTAGTTTGTAAGACGCTTAACGACAGTCAAGGCAATGATTGGTACTACTGTTTTGCCAATGAGCAATACATCTTGTTCGGTACTCGATTCTCTATTGAGTGTGATCACTTTCAGGGACTTAGGTTTTTTGAGAGGGTCTCTGCAGATCCTGGTCTCCAGCGACCCACCTTGGAAACCTTACTGATTTCTGAAAGTGAGTCCATCGGGTTCAGCATCACGTACTACCTCTAAAACCATAGTTTCAGCTCTCTCTCATGAGAACTGACTCGTCTGGAACCCGATGATCTGAAGGATTTGGGCGAAACTGCTGTCCTATTCGATGTAGGTCGAATATCTTTTGAACAAAAACAAATCTCGAAAAAGTGGACGTATAACTTTGTAGAGCTTTAAACGGCGAATCGAACGGTGTAAAACTTTTGGCTCTACGACCTCTCCGGGCGGAGTTGATGCATTTGTAAAAACAGTTGTTGCATTTTCGTCGCTGTAGTTTCGGCCTCCCGCAAAAACCCATTCCTCGTCTTGGAGATCTGAAGGCTACATGACTAGTTTCAGTTTTTGATGCTGAATCCGAATATCGAAACCGTAAATCTCTACGATGTTTCTCGGTGGAATTATGGGCATTTTTCGAAAAACGGGTATTTTTCCGGTTTTTGACCATCGCTCCGTATTTTGTAATTTTCTCAGTGAGGAAAGGGTTTTGGGAGCCGAGATGGTGATATTCGTGATTACGTCCGATTCTCTATCGAATGGTGTATAAATCAATCAAATCTATTTTTTCACTACATCTTACTTTCCATTTTTTCTGCACAGAAAACGAAATTCAAAAATCGCCATGGATAAATTTTAGATAAATGTCTCAGCTTGAAAATGAAAATAAATGAAGGTTTTGTGATGAATCGTCTAGAAGCAGTACACATTTTGCTGTGTTAAAACCATTTTGTAAGCAATGGTGTCATCATTTCATTAATTATAATTCAGCTCTTTTAGCAACACGAGTATATAGAGATGGGCCGTAATGAAGTCGAATAGAACGAATACGTTTAATGTGAAGTATACGAAGCGACAGAAGGATGAATTTTCTCACTTTCGTTCTTTTCATTTCATCATTATGTCTCATTACGAATAGT
>CAJNOQ010002457.1:0-24246 GCA_905250885.1 Didymodactylos carnosus | reverse complement strand
GCGGCATTATCCGTATATTTACTACCTTTCCTGCCGGCTTCTTATAATCATACCTTTATGAATAAAATAACCATAAGTAGCTCGAGTACAGCATAGAGACATATTGCTAGGTGCGAGTTCACTTTTCATTGATAGAAATCCTGAAAAATCAGAAGTCGGACATGGTTAAAAGTGAAAAAAGTCCAAAATTTGGAAAATTTGCGCGCTCTCGCTGCCCACGGAAGACGTTTTTATAAAATTACAACTGGCAGAGAATCTGGGTACAAAGCTACAGCTGCCTAAATAATCAATTTCACCAAAAAATCTTGCCTTTGAAGCAATAAATAAGAGCCAGTTTTTAGGAAATAATGCCTCATTTCGACTGCATATGTTTTCATGATTATTGTAAAGTTTCTAAGAATATTTCAAGGAAGAGCGTTACCCTAATTACAACGTTGATTATATGGACTAGTGACTTGTGTATATTCTATGCAAAATTCATTTACATCTCCACCTCTATCATTCAACATTTTATTATTAGCTTTTTTTTTCTTTTTTTTATCATTAGCGCTACTTTTTGATAATGGACATTTCCACTACTAAGAAAGCATCTGGCAAATTTGACTTTGCTAGAAAACATGTTAGAAATTAAATTTTACACATTATATCTGCTGGCACCAACTTCGTACAATGTGATCTTCGATGAACAACTGTTAGATTAGCTTTATTCCCTTGACGTTAGGCAAGGTCATATAAACTAAAATGTTTGTATGTTCACACGAAGAAATCAAAAACTTAAAAGCGCTTGAGAGAAACGGTGTAGATGACTGAAACTTGGTCATTATACTGAACGTAAACTTTATTGATGAATAGAATTATATTGGTTCGATTTTACGGCAAGAATAGCTAGCGTGTGCTTCCTTTTTTTATCCTTCATCAGCAAGATACCTAAACCTGACCAGGGATGCAGGAGCGGTTTGGTCGCGTTAATCATAAGAATACAATGCACGCACAAATCCACACGTCAAGGGATCAAGTGAATCGAAGATGAACTTTACTTGTAGATCTTAGCATACCTTTTACTGCTTTAAATAAATTATTCATTTTCGAAAAAAATGTCAAAAATACAAAATAATGTGCACCAAATGCAAAAGCGTAATAAATACATTTTTCGAGTATTTATACATGATTGGATATAGTTCAACGAGCTGATCAAGAATGTCTAAGTTTTAGTTTAAAAAGATTGGATTTTGAATGGGAGAAATTTTCAAAATACTCGATGAGCTACCCAATTCCATAAATTTTTTTTACCATCAAGCCTATCTAAGTGACACAACAATCACTTTAAATTCAAACTACGAAGGAAGGAATTTTTTGGGGAAAACTTACTAGCGAAGGAATGCAAAAGAACAATCGTTTATTTGGATCCCATGTCGGACTCGGGTTGGTTTTAAATTGATGAAAACACATCTAGCTAGAGGCTAATAGAGCCGGATTTTTGATGTTTTACTGTTCAAATTAATAGTCAGCGTCAAAGCTTCAAAATTCGAAAAAGTCTCATTAACTTTGGTAACGATATTTTTCTAACCGCAAATCTAGCTCGCAGACCAAAACTCAGGCTCTATTGACCTCTAGCCACATATGTCAGCTACAATTTAAGACCTTCCCGAGCTCTCTGCGATGTTTCGTTCTTGCAAATCTTGCAGCTAGAAAATGGTGTTAAGATGATAGCCACTTCCCATTTCATCAAAACCAGTTAAATATCGCCCGATCACCGCTCCCGTACCAGTCTGTTACATTTCATGGTATACCGCCAGCAGAACTGGAATTACCGCACGGTCTACCGAACCGGGCAATATACCGGTCCGTTGTACCGGCGCCATCAACCGGTATTTTCTCAGTGTTAGCAAACAATACAGGAGTTCGAATCTAGTTCTCAGCTTTCTTTTTTATGCAGTGCGCATGTTGCGTCAAGTTTTTCCCGTTCGGGTACCTCGGTGCGGATACCGCGTACTGAGGTATCCGAACGGGAAAAACTTGACTCAAGTCGAAGTGCAAACTTCGACGAGCCTCTATAATCTAAAAGAGAAAGTTTAATATCAAAAGAAATCGAAGTGTTTTCACTTTTCTGCGTTTCTTATGTAGACCGGCAACCGTAAAAAAAAAAGGTGATTGTGTCAAAGCGGTTTAACGACGGTTTTTTCTTGTAATGCGGTCTGAAAGAGTAGTTATACCGAAACGGTGCGGTTAACCAGCAGTAATCTATAGACCGGTCAGTAATCGGCGGTATTATGAAAAAAAGAGTGACATGGGTTTCGAGATAAGATGGCGCCAGTATTTGATTCATGTTTTAGGGCTTCCAGTAAAACTATTGATTAGAACATCATTCAGAGCTGGGAGATATCACATTTTGATCAGAAATGTTTGCTCTATTTGCTGGTGTTGCCGAAAATATTTTTGGATTTGTTTTTGTATCGGAATGTAAATTGTTTTCGAAAAGTTAGCTTAGGTTTTCAGAAAACTTTTCGGAACTGCATTCCTCTTCGATGAGGACCAAATAATTTTCATGTGTTCAGCACAATATTGACTATTTTTAAAAAAAGTTTATGTTTCTGATTTATGTTTATGCTCCTTTAAAAGACATTTCGTCACCCCAGTTTTTCATGCTGAATTGAACGATGTACTCTTAGCAAAATCTATTTTTCGCGATTGACAGGCCAGCTTACGGGTGGGTACTCGATTCACTCATGGAATGTCTCTTAAGTCACTGTTTACCTGATCAATAGCTTTTGAAATATCATTACTCTTTGTAGCATGGAAGAACAAAGCATCGACAGCAAAACATTCTGTCCTCGTCGATGACTAAAATAAGCGATTCTGGCTGCGATTCCTACTTTTTAAAAGTCTTTGAGAAGAAACGAAATTAGTGCTAGAAGTTTCATCTAGCAGGCTGTGTTAGTCTATGCGTCAATAGTCTTTGCTAAAAGCTTTAGGTTCAAAGTCGAAGTCTGGACTATATCAGGTTGAATAAACGAAAATGAAAAAACAATCAACAAAAATTCAAACCACAACATCACATGCATGTTGTTTGATCCATTTATTCGTTGATTTGCCACTTTTCCCTTATTTGGCATATAACATTTATCTCAGAAAGAAAAATGTATCTTTTTCTAAATATAGCTCGGGACAGAATACGACTGAGGAATTCAGCATAAAAATCAGACAGCGACAGTTCCATAGAAGAATTGCCACATATCTCAAAAACCGAAAGGAGTCTTGTTCCAGAAAATACATGAGTATATAGTACTAATATAACAAGTGAAAATGGACCTTCTCTAGTTAATTTAATTTCAGTCTGCAAAATTGGCAGAGCATCGAATGAGCACTGCTTCTTTTGGACATCGAATAAACGAATATATAGATTAAAATAGAAAATTTGTTTAGTTAAACAAAAACAGAGAAAATGACCACAATAAATCCGGACTGTTTTATTTACATTTGTTTACTTTCTCAACAAAGAAAGAGAGAATATAAATAACTACAGAAGAACAGATAACACAAGAATTGATCCAGTGGGGGCCGAGACCCAAAAGTTAGACATCGAGGTAGTCTCAACAGTTCCAAAGATGATTATTTTTATAGGCTGCGCTAACTGAGCAGCATTTATTCTCGTTGAACGTAGCGCGGTTGAACAAAAGTAATTGTTGATAAGGATAAAGAACGGTATATCAAGCAGAAAAAATTAAAGCGGTGCATTTGATCTCTATAGCTGAACTGTATTTTCTCCTTTCGTTGCTTATACACTCTAGAATTGCCATCTAGATGATCTCTCATATGTAACGGAGCAACAAAAGAGGATTATAGTTGCTCAAAGTTCACTCAAAGACGCTAGCAAAATCCACAAATATGCTTTAAATCATCAAGACATATGCTGAACAACGCTGAGCAAACATTCCAAATACTTTGAGGCTCTTGAGTTCTTGTCATCTCGGAAACGAACCTAAACTTTTAAATTCGTTTTCAGCTCGACTAGAACCCAAGAGCCTAAGAACCTAGATAAAAAGTATTTTATATAGAAAAAATTCAGATACGTCACACAATCAGAAACTCGTGAGATGTTTATATCGTTTCTGAGATGATAAGAACCCATGAGCCTCAAAGCATTTGCAATGTTTGCTTTACAAAACATGCTCAATTTTTGTATTTTGATATTGCACAACTTTTGTTGAATAGGTGTAGTATAGTAGTAGGGAGAGGGAGATTCGATGGGATATACTTGGCTGTTATTCATATCTCGTTTTGTAGGCTCAAGTCTTATTTCACCGCTTTAATGTTGACAATTATTTTACAATAAATGTCACCAATGGTCTTCTATTATCAGGGAAAACAAAATGAGATAAAATGAATAACAGCCGAGCATATCCCATCGAATCTCTCTCTCCCTACTACTATACTACATTTATTCAACAAAAGTTGTTCAATATCAAAAGACAAAAATTGAGTGTGATTTGTAAAGCTGTCTGACATACAAGAATAATAATAAACTTTTCTCTTATGAAGGAAGTGAGGTTTCTGTAAATAAAAAATAATATTGTTCCATCGAAGATCCTCGCTCTAGCCTAGATGTCAAATCCGGAAAGAATTTGTTCATACGTTCACTCGATATTTTGTTAACAAACAGACAGACAGAATAATTGCAATAAATAGCACGCAGTAAAATCAACACATGAATGAGAACGAAAATAACATTAAAATAAAAAGTTGAAGAATGGCAAACTGAACATCGAAAAATGCACACATTGTGCCACTGTGTGCTGGTTTCCCTGAATTTTGTTTTGTTGCTGTTATTAATTGTTTAACAGAATAATCAAAACCTTAAAAGCCCTCACTACAGTTACATATTCCAAATTGAAAATATGAACTTGGTACACAACTACCATGGTCCGTGCAATTGTTATAACAGTATACCGGATTAACAATGTAATTATTTAACGCTTGTGCAATTATTGCTGATTTACTTTGTATCAATAAGTCGTTAGGAAATCGACCATGATTTAATAAATCAAAAATGCTTCGAATGCCGAATTTGATAATGACAGGATTCGATGGAACCGTTGCTGACTAGTTTTCAATTGTTGTTATCGATGTATCGCCGCCCAGTGTTGATGTATGCTTTTCTTGTACTTCAGATGTAAATTTATCATGTGTTATCTTATCATAGTTTGACTGCTGTGTAGCGTCTACCGAGACATAAAATTCCACTTTTGCTTCATTTTCTATATCATAGCCTTGCTCTATCATTATTTCATAAGACTCCCTATCTATGAGAAGAATTTCTTGGGCAATTCCACCAAGTAATAGATTTGAAATAAATGTGAAACCGAAATAGTTAAATATATACTCATAAATATATTGTTCAGTATTAGAATCATAGTTACAACATGGTAAATTATCAATGACATATCTGAAATCGTCTGATAATTCCAACAGTGGTTCGAACATTGACAATTTCACGTAGGATATTTGTGCTGTTGTATATGTCACTGTTCGTTCCTTTTGAACAATATTATCAATGATATAGTGTGTTTCATCTGAAAATGTGTATAAAAATAAAGCTGTCTTAATGCTACCACTCGCAGATACTTCAACTTTATTAGTTATTGATTGGTACAGTTCCTCCAATGTGCTTATTGTTTCTGTGCTGGCATCCCACGTGGTCGATGGCAGACAATCTAATTCAACTTGTTCGGGTATAAATTTTTGTGTGCATGTTCCAGGTGCCGATTGAAGATAATTCAATTTGAATATTGAACGTGTGAATCCTTCCATCTGACAGGTACCGGTATAACACACAGGACTGCCATACAGAGGATTGTAGCCCAAACCAATTTTATTCGAATTTTCTAACCAATTATTACTGATATTGCCACTATTCAGGTTCACACTGCCGAATGCAGTAAGATATTTTTGTACTTGTTCACTAATCGGCAAACGTTCATAATGTAGAGTAGCAGGTAGAACATACGGATGTACGCTGGTAAATACAGTTAGGAACAAGACACATCTACTATACATTTTGTCCAATAATTAATTCGTCTGAAACTGTTTAATTTAATGCTAAGCAAAGAAATTTTTTTGCCTGATGATGATACTGTGAACTATCGAAAGCTCGCTTTTTGTGTAAAATGATTTTACAAAAATATTTTTCAGTTATATGAACTAGTTACTTAGTTTTAAAAGAAACGTAAAAAATTCAAAGAATGTCAATAAAAAAATTTTCAATAATCTGTTTACACAAGGAGTCATGAAAACATTAACATGGAACTGTTCATGTGTACTTAGGAAAAATACATATAACTGTTGTAATAATTCTTTCGGTAAGCAGAACGCTTTATTAATTAATTGTTACTTTCTTTCCATGTTAACCCAGCGAAACCTAGGAGGCAAACCGAATGCTTTTTACTATGCGTTTTGTCTAGCCAAATGTTTAATTGTTTACATTATTTTATCATATATTATTTAATGAATGTGAAGGGATAAAATGTAACGACGAACGCCTTCGCATGCATTTCATCGGTATTCGCATGAGAAGGGATTTTAATTTTTAAACTACTTTTCATTCATTAAAATTTTCGAAGGCGTTCGCATGCGTTGAAAGTTTCTCATGAGATGGATAAGGGAGCACTAATCAGTGTGACGATTATTTGTCACAATCTTTCTTTCTAGTATGTACATCGGTAGGACTACTTTCCTTTGTTTCGTTCTGTTCTTGTTCTTTTCGTGCTTTGTTCTTTGCGGTTCTTATCTTTTATGATGCAGTGCTTTTAGACATTGTTTGACTGAGAAAAAAATTAATTACTTTAAAAAATATTGTTAAGTTTTTGAGCACGGGACTGTTATAAAAAAATTCTAATGAATGAATTGGATTCTAAAACTTCTAAGCTAGCCAGTCTTGTAGCTCGTGAAATTGTCTGTCAGTTGAGGTATAGTTTAACCCTTTGAGTCCCAAATTTTTTTTGCTCGTTTATATGTAATTCGTAATTCTCAATTTTCTCCATCAGAACTCAACTTTTATGCAATAAAAATATCATATTCGAAATCAGGATGAAAAAATGAATCCACTGATGTGTATCCCTATCCTATTCGAGTACTTTAGTTTTTTTCGAATTTTCACGTTGAAAAACCATCAAGATTTTCAGCCAAAACTGAAATCAGCTGAAATTTTCGAAATACAGATCAGTCGACTGAGTTTTTGATCCTGATTCTAAATATGATATTTTTATTATATAGAAGTTGAGTTCTGATCGAGAAAATTGAAAACTACGGACAGAATTCCCACTTTTTCGCTACTGATTTAGAAAAAACGAATTTTCTCAGCAACGAAACAAAATTTGAAAAAAAGCGAGTTATACTTTTGAAGCCGACACTTTAGCAAATATAATGGAATGTAAATGATAGTTCGAACCCTTAAGAAAAGAATGGAAATGAAGACTTATATAATCCTTAGATAAATTAGATATATTTGATTTAATAAAATCGTTTTCTCCTAGTTTATTTTACAGACAGTGTCACATAAGTGCATTTGCTATTTATTAGCTAATGCTCCATTGCTTCATTCCAAGAGATTACGTACTAATTCTTATAAATTAAGTTGTGAAAAATAATTATAAAACATGTGTAGCTTTTTTGCTATTCTGGGAGTCAAAAGGTTAAATTCTTTTGTTGAATCCTTACTTTGCAAATGGGACTGTAAGGTAGTAGAGTAAGCTAAATTAACCTTAATTAGTGCTAATTAGTCAATAACAGAAAGAAAAGAACAAAAATTTTTACATATTTTCTCTTAGCAAATATCCTTCACATATTTCTCTATCGATCTAGACAAGAACCAAGTTTTTATGATGAATGGAGAATGGTCAGGAATTCTTTTAATAGTAGTCTCTTGTTCAAAAACTTAATAATATTTTCTAAAGTAATTAATTTTTTTCTCAGCCAAATAATGTCAGTAACCTAGAATACTTCAGGACATATACCTCGAAGTATCCTCTTCAAACTGGGAAAATTTGTTGGGGCGAACCGTTTCGTATAGACAGAGGAAGACTCGCGCTATACAAATTGTAAAAAGTATTTTTGTATACTGAAACAATGAACACAGTTCCAATTTATACCGAAGAGTTCTATTTTTTTCCACTTTTAACATAATCCTTAAACAATAATACTTTTTGAATGTTTACTGCCCATTAGAAAGAAGAAATGAAAATTATGCAAATAAAAATGAAATAAAAGAAAGAATAAAACGACATTAATAAAATGTCAAATAGATGAGTCCAGTGTGGAAAGTAATTAACGAGAAGGTAGGAACAGCGTAACAGTACAGTAAGGAACATCGCTAATCAATTTTAAATGCACGTATATCAACACATGATGTCAGAGCTGAAACTATCAGTTTATTCCATAATTGTATCTGATGGGGTCTTGCCGTTATGCCGTGTCACGAACATACTGTTATTCACTCAAAGCAGAAACTGTATTTTCATTACCAGACACACGTCCACTTTTCCCTTTCGGATTCGCCAATTGAATATTTCCAGTCTTTCTTACCATTAAGTCCAAAATATACAGAGTTCGGACGAAAACGTTTATTTAATGAATATTTTTCTAATGTGTTTTTTCGTCAAAGTTAACTGATCTTGTTATACCAATAGTAAAATCTAATAGTGATGGATCTATAATATTTTATAGTAGTGATTGTCGTACGGATGTAGATTTATGTAAAAGAAACATAAAAGTGAAAGAAATTTTTAATGTGTAAACCAGCTGCACTAGCATATATATTTTCCACCAGATACAATGGGTGCTGAAAAATCTTTGTATGTTGACGGTGGTGTACGGGCAAATAATCCGCAATGCACAGTGGGCAATTTTTGATAGGCATGTGGACGTTTGGTTTTAAAGCATTCTAAGAACCTCAAAAAACTATTTTTATAGGTTTTCGTATATGCTCTTTCCATAGGAGTGCTTTTCAGAGCTTTAAAGTATTTCAAACTGGGTTTTCTAGAGATCATTGGGTTTCTAGAGGCTAAAATGGCCTTTAAGATGCCTATTTTTTGTGAGAAAATTGTTTTTCTAGGTTTTCCAGTATGCTGAATTCTAATTTAATGAAAACGTTTTTTCAGAACCTTGCAGAAGGTTTTCTGGAGATCTAGGGCTCTGGAAGACCTTTTTTTTTCTGAAAATCAGAGCGAAGTGTTTTCTATCTTCTAGAAGATGCTCATTACGATGCTGCCGTGTGAAAAAAACTTTGTCACACTCTGCCTAGTGCCCACCACCACCCCTTGATCGTTTTTTAATGGTACGAGTCAAGTCATTAAGCTTCTTTTGCTTACTTTAGAGCCTTCAAAACAGAGTCAGGCGTTTTATTTCACTGAGTTTACGACCTGATTTGGCTCAAAAATATTTAAAAAATATAACTTAAAATATTCATGCACATGCTAAAAGTTGACACCCATGGTATCCACGCAGCTGTGCACCGGATCCTTAAAGGCCGGTCCAAACCTAAGGGTTTCTTGTGACTTGCACAGATATAAACCTCCAGACCAGGGGGAATCGACGCGTGGTTTCTAGCCTGGCTGCCAAAGCTCTAGAGATTTACACCTCCTGAAGACTTCATCCCCTATCCTTTCGGACTCACTTTGGAGGTTTAAGGATTTCCTTAGTCTTCTGCTCTTCTCAGTAAACCGTCTCTAGCTGAACGGGAGTCCAAATACATCCACAAAAATAGCAATCTGAGAGTGTGGCCTCGATCGAACGGTTAACGGCTGCTCACAAACTGCAGTGTGAGCCAGAGAGGTTGTAGCTTCTTTTTTCTTCCTACTGAGCTAACCGTATCGACGGTACCCTCAAATCCAGATTGCTATTACAAAATCCTGGTATCCAAGGTCTTACCTTTGTCCATAACCTTACCACAACCAAACACCATTAACCTAGATTTATGTCATTGCAGACCCGTAGTTTAACATTGCGGACAAGAAATAATCGAAAATAGGATTTCTAAACTAAGGCTGGACTTTTGGTGGAAAATGACTTTGCTCAGAGCCAGCTGGTAGACACATCATTCGATGCAGTTTCTCGCGCTGATTCTGAATCTGTCGTTACTTTTGTCTAAAAGTGCTTCTGAGCCGAGAAAATCGTGAAAAAACCTGAAAACCCAAAGTTTTTTGAAAAACCTATATCTCGGTCCAGAAGCATTTGGGCTATTTTGGGCTAATACAGTACACGTATCATATAGAGAAGAGTGTTCTCTGAAAGTTTCATTTTATTTGAAGTTTAGGAAAAATTAGGAAACTCACTTTACTAAACAGGTGTTTAAGAAAAAACTCTGAGCGTAGAAAGAAAGATTATTTTTTTCGTAGGAAAGGAGTTAGAGGACAAATTTTTTTATAAACAGGTAGACCACGAGCTCTACTTTCAGAATATGTATGATTTATTCCTTCACTCTTTCTACCTTCTATGAAAAAATGTATTTTTCTAAAAGATACCTAAAATCCGACCTTTTTCAGGTCCTAGGTTCTTCAAGTAAGTTAGAGAGTTAGAAAAACATTTTTGGATAAAAAAATTCGTCATTAGCTAAAGTATATTGGGCATTATTCATATCTCAAAAAATCTCACTTTCATTTTTCCACCTAATGTCCACGTGATTGCCCACTGTGCAATGATAGCATATGTAAAAGCTATACAGAATTATCAAATTCCGAGAGATAAAATTTTTGTGCTGTCATTGAGTACCGGTGACTATGTACCAAATGAATTAGATTCAACTCGTAAGAAAGAGATCTGTTTTTTTGGTATGACATTAGCGAGAAAATGCCAAAAGTAATTTTCAATGGACCAATGAATAACCTCGATCAACAAATGTACGCTCCGCTGGAAGATGGCACATATCATCGTTGGCATGTTTGGCTTGTAGTCAGTCATAAAGAATGTCGTTTAGTGAGACACTCGTTGGTAGAGAACAATTTCTTTGTTTTCAAAAGAAAAGACTGTATAAAGATTGTGAAAAGATTCTTTAGCTACCGAAACGGTAACATAGTGACAGCATGTACATAGAAAATTTGTAAAACCTGAAATCAGACTAGAATATTTGTCCTGACGTCTAGTTTTGTCTACGTTCGACGGCTGGTTACAGTCTTTCTACTGTGCTGATCGTCGTTTAAGACTGATCACCTAGAAGAATCGCTTGCTCTCGATGAATGTAGGGGTGATACTTTAGAAAACCTTTTTGATCTTGCTACGGAACACTTTGAAGTAATGGAAGCATATGATAATAAAAACAGACTAGGATTAATTATTGATCGCTTAATAGAGTTTGAGCACTAAACCTAAAATACTATATCACTGGAATCGATAAACGATTGTCTGAGAAACGATTACACTTTTGACGCATGAAACGAAAGTTTTCCCTGCTGAAGTATATTTAAATATACTTAATTATACTTCACTGGTTTCTTTCACAATGAATTCATTGTGAAAGAAACCGTGGATAAAATTTTTTGACCTTGACGGCGTGATATTTAAATTATTTTGACAAATGTTACTTTTTGTCCTTTTTTAACTTATGTAAGTTTTACTTCACGTTTTATTTTAAAACTAAAGACGGAACCTCCCCAAATGTAGCCTCGTTTTTTAAAGAAATTTAGTAGATTGCAGGTAATCAACCATGCTGATTTGGAATATGATACTCATTTGGGTTAATAGGCCTTTCCTAGCTGGTTTCGGGAAAACCAGTTTTCCAGCAACCTCGAAAAATCCCCACAACTTTTTCTAAATAAGTCATGATTGTAGTCCGCGAAATTTTGATCAAACTGAGACAGCAAAACTGGTTTTCCAGAAACCAGCTGGGAAAGGTCTATGAACCCAAATGAATATCATATTCGAAATCAGCATGGTTGATTACCTACAATCTACTATATTTCGTTTAAAAAACGAAGATACATTTGGGGAGGTTCCCTCGTAAGCATCTTTTTCTGTTTTATTTTAAAATGTACTAGTTTTGCTATTGATTTCTAAAATTATAGCCGAGATTTTTATTTTTTGTCGGGGCGCTCTGCTACATCTACACACTGTTTTAATAAGAATAAACAAAACTTACCAACATATGATCTTATTCTATTTTACAAGCGAAACGGAAAATATTTCATGAAATGTATCACGATATGCAAAAAAACATGTGTACGTTAATTTGCTTTATGCTTTCAAAAGACTGGAAAACAGTGATATAATCGAAGTTGCTTGCGAAATTTTATTGTTTCCATTTAGTTTTATGATGAAAATGAGAATTGATATATACATTCAAGTGTGGTCTGTTCGAATATATTATTGAAAAAGTTTACAAATTGTTTGTACTTGTGTTTTGCTAATGGAAAAGATTTGTAGTACGTTGATGATAGGGAATATCTTGAGCTTATGGTGCGAAACGTGTTTCGTTTATTCTCTATTTTCTTTTAAGAATGGTATTATTTATTTCATTTGAGAAACGCAGTCTAGAATCGTCGACAGAAAATGCCAATAGTTTGGAGAAGTGTCTGTTTTAGTGAAATAATATCTACGTGTAGAAAGAATATATTTATTTGTAGTGCTAAAGAATTTCTTGTTAATATTCTGTTAATTAAAATTTTTTGTGCTACCATTGAAGTTGTGACGATATTTCTCTTCTCAATATTCTTTGTCTCTGTTCGATGTTTGTCGGTGGCTATTGCGTTCTTCTTTGTCGTTCCTTCTCAATGAAATGACACACATCTCATCATGCATGTTATTGACGTGGCGAACACCTTTCGTTCTTTCATTCGCATTGCGAAAGTACAAGAAATTGTTGTTTTCTTTCTTCACGTACGTCACTTTAAAGAGAAAAAACATTGACATCAGGCAGAGGCATTGCCTTCAAGGAGAACTCCTTGTTCTTGTTCTGCAGATGAACTAAGATAAGTGTCATATCGAAAATGTTTTGGAATTCTGAAGCGTAACTGAATCCGAAGCTGCTTAAACACTCTTTCAAATCCTCTTCATCGTCTCAGTGTATGTACTTTAGAGACAAAAAAGTATTTCCCATAATTATCGACGTTGGTTCATGATTTTTTGTTTGACAATTTCGATATTATTTTCAAGAATTTTAAGTTTTTGAAAATCTTTATGCGTAGATGAAACTGTTTTTCGTTGAATTCGCAATGATTCTGTGTACGACTGAAGTGTTAGCGTGTAGTTCTGTTGCTTTTCGTACAGAAGTGCCAAGTCTTGATATGTTTCACCAATAGTTTGATGATCTTTCGGTAGTGTTTTGCGTTGTATTTCAAATGCTTTATTATAATACTGTAAAGCTAATTCGTATTGATGTTGATCATTACTGTCTCGATAGACATTGGCCATCGTACGATACACAGGTCCACGCATACGATGATTTTTATCGGATGAAAGAAGAGTGAGTGCTTTCGATGAATAGTCTAATGACCTATCGAATTCATGTGTTTCTGAATAAACACGTGCAATTGCTGAATACGTCTGTGCAATCCACTGACTATTATCGGGCTGATAAACGATCAGTGATTCGAATGGAGACGAAGTTTTTAATTGGATTTGAAGACATGTAAAATAATTTGCTAATGATGTCTGATACTGTTTCTGTTCGAGTGCAACAGCACCCAACATCAAATAACAACTTTGTGCATCATGATGACTTGACGATGCCTCATTTAACAATTCACGAAAAACCATTTTACCTTTGTCATATTCTCCCATTTTACATAGGAATTGTCCTAGATGCATTAAAGTCGGTACACTGCCTAAATCCTTCTTTTCATGTACTAAAATTTCTTTTAATGCATAATCATCATCCGAACACAATGTTAATTGGGCAATCCACATCTCATGTTCTTGATTAAATTGAACGTCTTTAATCTTGAATATTGATCCACACATAATCAACACCTCATCTTCGTCTTGAAAATAACTTAAATGACGAATATTAGCAAATGGTCTGGTATTTTTCATTCGTATATCAATTACAAATTCAAATTGAATACGTTGCAAGTGATTGGTAGGTGTAACATACTTAGCAAAACGTCGTGCTGTTGCTGGATTTGTTGTCGTCGATAGGAAACTATTCATGGATAGAAATTCACCAACGCTTTCACGTATCAGATGCAGTTCATCTACACCAATACCTTGTCCACGATAAACACGAAGAATCGGATCATCATCAGTTGACAAGGTACGGAGATATTGTGCATGTTCATTCGTTAGTTGTCGATATAAATCGATAATAAAAAAACGAAATGCAATGAGTATATCAAAATCTTGACATCTCAACGCTTTATTTAAAAGACGATAGAAACATGATTCACGTGTATACCACCATATTGCTTTTTCTGGCTTGTATTTGAACCATGACCAAAAGCGATCCCATTGTGGTTTATATTCACGGACAAATTCGCCAATCAATTCCACTTCAGCATCATTGTCTTTAAATGTTTCGTTAAGATAATTGATCAAATCTTTTTTAGCATTTTCTGGCGATGGTTTCATACGGAGTAAAATTTCAATCAACATTTGTAAGTGTAGAAACAGTGCATTTCGTTCTTGAAGTTGCTGTTGACCTGCTTCACCGTTTCCGTCAAGACGGCTGTAAATACTTATGCCAATTGATTTATTATCGATCCGTTCACGTACACGTTGATCTTCTTTCAATCGACGGATCATTTCATCAGCATCTGTAAAAATATCTTTGATCTAGTTGAAATTACAAAACAACAATGTGCGTAATCAGTAATTTATCAGAGACCATCATAACTGATAAAACACTTTCGTTTCGAAACACACATTTTTATAGGTTATCGACGGTGCTGATTCCGAATATGAACTTGATTCCAACCTTTACTGAGTTTTGTAAGAGGATTCTAGAAAAGCAGTCTTAGGAAATCCTAGCTTTTTTGTGCGATATTTAAAAATTTCAGCCTTCCTGGACGAGTATTTGTTAACCAAACACCGTTTTTAACTTCACTGCCGAGTATCAAAGTCCCAAGGCATGTTTCTTATTCTCATAACTCATCCTATACTCGTCTGAGAAAGCTGAAATTTTTATGATATATTCAGTTTTTGATGTTGTATCTAATGACTGACTCAGAAACGTTCCATTGATTGGTTCGGATCACCAGAAGTTGGATTTGTAGAAAACACTCCAAAAACGCATCAACAGCACATACCAAATTCATATTCAGAATCAGTATCGTCCGTCGATAACCGTTAAAAAACGTTTCAAGCCTAAAAAACCATATTTACTCTTCAGAAGTCGGCGCATTCTGATTCTACCTTTTGATGTTGATCAGCCCATTGTTTGTTGCTTTCCTTGTCCATACAATAAATGTAAACTGCCACTATTAGTGTCAGCTGATGAATACGTGGAATTAATTCACGTCCAAATCGCCCAGAGACGACTAAAACGACTTTCTGATCATCTTGGCCTGCTACTAAACCTTGGTGAATATATTGTTCACATTCGTCGATATTTGTAAATACTTTTAAATGATTGATAATTCCTCTCAATTTTTGTTGTGTACTTAAATTATCTTCTGTTTCATTAACATTTTGATCAAGCCATACGAGTTGATATGTTTCATCAAATAAATTTTCGGTACTACAAAAACGTGATGCAGAAGCAGTTGTAGCACCATTAGTAACAAGATCAGATATTGATTCTCCAGCACTCATAATTTTAACAGAGTAATTTTTAAAAGCAAAACTATCCTCGTCAGCGAAAAAGAAACGTATCCGCAGAAAAAGTATCCTTTTAACCTTAGAATATTTATTCTTTTATTTTTTTTAAAATAATAAAAAATAGAAATGTTTGAATAAAGAGAAAAAGAAACCAAAACTAACGCACATATTTTTATAATTTTTAATAGTAACCCGTTCGGTTTTTGTTGTTTCTCCAGAAAAGGTAAATATGCGTTCTAATCTCTCTCTCTTTCAAGAGCGAACAACATATCATGCTTTATTTGAATATAATAAAATCAATAATGATGAAAAATAGTCAAATATGTCAACAAATGGACTGAACTGAAGATATCACTCATGGTCTCAACGGATATTTTTTATTTCTTTTTGATGCCAAAATGGAAAAAGCCAATGCCTTTTAACGAGGGGCATATGTTCAACAGAAAAATAAATCATTTACGTACGGTTTTGACAGGCATTGCCCGAGGTAGCATCAATATTTAATGACGACAGTGTTACGAGCTTATTACATTTTAATTATTGCTCTTTTAATGGCTCTAACTGATCAGGTGAGTAGTGGAACAATCATATCAAGGAACACATGCCCATTCAATTTCAGTGATCGCAATACTTTTCACAACATAGTGTCATTACAATAGGAGATTTTAGTACTACATTTGATGTTGAAAATCAAAGTATTGTGTGCGGTTCATTAAAGAGTAATCAAACCAATTATTGTAGAATACTATAAAGAAAGCGTTTCGAAATGTTTTTGAGTAAACCGTTAGCATGAGTGTAGATTAAACCTAGAAAAAAGTATCTTTCTATACTTGTGAATGCCTTTTTATAGAACTTATAGCACATGTCCACACTATAAGAGACCACTGTGAATGCGTTTCTGCAGCTAGTGTATTCAGCTCAGCATTATCAACTACACATTATTTCATGCCTTTTATCCAAAAAGCGATTTAACATTTTCTGAAGTGCTGTGGTTAGAAATACGGTCAAACAAGCAAACGTTTATGGATTTTTTTATCCTAATGGGTATGCGCTGCTTGATATGATTGTTCCACTACTCACCTGATCAGTTAGAGCCATTAAAAGAGCAATAATTAAAATGTAATAAGCTCGTAACACTGTCGTCATTAAATATTGATGCTACCTCGGGCAATGCCTGTCAAAACCGTACGTAAATGATTTATTTTTCTGTTGAACATATGCCCCTCGTTAAAAGGCATTGGCTTTTTCCATTTTGACATCAAAAAGAAATAAAAAATATCCGTTGAGACCATGAGTGATATCTTCAGTTCAGTCCATTTGTTGACACATTTGACTATTTTTCATTATTATTGATTTTATTATATACCAAGAAAAAAAGAGAGTACTACTTCGTACATCGCTTAGAGAACATGTTCTGAAACATTCAGACAACAAATAGAACCATAAAAAGCTGACGTTACAAAATGACGTTAACATTAGATCCCTTATTCTTAAGATTATGACAAGTCATCACTGTCACTCGAATTATGAACTTGAAAAGTAACATTTGAATGCCAATTAAACATTGATTAACTTTACAGCTGCATGATTTCGTTCAACATAGTCACTTTGATGAATACTCAAGCACTACAGGAAGATGATCTGACCCGTATTGAACACTTTCATCGTCAATGACACGTGCTAAGCAGTGTTTAGGAGAGAAATGAGCGTTCGACATCACATAATCAAGTCTCATTTTTGCAGCATGGGCAACATCATCGTTGATCTTTGTTGGTACTGTGTTATGCAGATCATCATCACCGCAGTAACGAATAATCAGATCAGTCAGACCACCATCTAATAATACTGACATGGGTCTGTAGTCAACGATTACGCCATCCATGCCCTCTCGTAAAAACTTCTTCATCAGCACATCACGGTTCTGTTTGGAGAGCAAACTTTCTACCAGCATGTCTTTATCATAATGCTTCTTGTCTAGTGGTGACAAGGTGTTTAAGTCACCAAAAACGAGAACTTTTTCATTTCGCATGCTCATTTCTTTAGCGCTTCGAACAATCTCCTCAGTCTCAGCTCTACGGTCAAGTGCTGAACGTGGCGTTAAGTGAGTCACAAAAATATTCAGCTTTGACCCAACATCATCATCCATAGAGACGTGGAGCAATGCATGATGGAAGATGGACTCTTTGGCTTCTGGATACTGGTGGACTGTGAAAGGTGTCTTTGACATAAATCCCACAAAATGTCCAGATCGACTTTGCGGTTTTACATAGGCGTAAGTGAAACCCCACCCAGATGCTATATATTGCATTGTGCCATTGGTGACCCAATTGTTGAGCTCATTCAGTGTGATGGCATCGCAATTATATTCAACGATGAAGGATTTGATCTGCTCCAAACGCTTTGGATCGTGACAGCCGTCTAAAATGTTCCAATGTAGAATTCGCATGGTTTTAAAGGCTGTGTTGCTGGCACTTGTGCTGTAAGTCGCAGACTAGTACGTTATTGAAAATGATGCCTTGCGTCTGATGATTTGGCGAGTTTCTAAAAACATCTGGAAAAAGATGCATGAAGCACCTGAAAAAACAGAGATTCTGAGGGGTGTCAGAATATCACTACGCAGTGTATTCTCAAAAAGAGACTCTTTTTTTCAAACTTGCTGGGCTTGGTGCATTCTCACTGAGAATAAACCAAGCCCAGCAAGTGTATTCCAACTGACAATACACGAGAATATACCAGAATACGCAAATATATAAATTTCTATAAAATGTGCTGGGCTTCTGAGCTAGGTGTATTCTCGCTGACAATACCCCCCCCGACCGCGACACTATATTACGTATTGTCAATATTTGCGTATTCTGGTATATTCTCGTGTATTGTCAGTAAGAATACACCAAGCCCAGCAAATAGTGTCTTTTTGAAAATACACTGCGTACTGATATTCTGACATCTCTGGAGATTCTTACTCGAAATAGATCGTGTATAAAATGTTCGATAGCGTATTGTTTAATCCAAAGCCGCACGCAGTAGCAAATATTTCCAGATCCTTCAAAAAGAAACATATCAGTTTACAAGAGAGAAAAAAATATTTTTGCTTGCTATAATAAATAAACATGTGATATATGATGTCATATCAGTTTTAAGTCAGTAATAAAAACGGTATGTAATGGTTGGAAAATCGTTTTATTAGGTAAGAAAAGGCTGAATGCACACTAATAAGATGCCGGTAATTCAGAGTACATATTTATTTTTAGTTTAAAGACACATATTTGCATAGAGTGAAGTACGCTATGTGCGGATATGGATCCTCTAGTGGCTAACTATAATCGTAAAAGTGAAGCTGTAGTGAGAATCAACTCTCACTTCGATATCTTTATTTGAAGCAAATGAACGGCTATATGTAGTGCAAAAGTTAAACAAGAGTTTTACAAGAGTTGCGCATGAGTTACATATGAACAGAAAGAGTTAGGAACATCAGAATGGCGCAAGTGTTGCGCAAGAACGGAAAGAGTTGGGAAAATACACTGCGGAAGGAAACGAAAACGAAAGAATGAAACAAGAGTGCGCAATAACAGAATAGCGCAAGAGTGGTACAAGAGCAGAATGGAGAGAGAATGAACCTTATGAACGGCCGGGGGAGGCAGATCATAACACGCTAATTCCGAATATGACCTTAGTTCGTTTTGACAAAGCTTTCGTGGTGAAATAGGCAAAATACGAGAAAGGTTGCAAAATCCACAAAAACTGGTCCTTAACGAAAAACACCCATAACACTTTTCCTTTCTGTTTTTTATTCTCATCGTTTTGTTCCTGATGTTAACAGAGATTGTCAGCTAAGATAAAAGGTATATCATTCGACTCAGTTTTCGATGCTGGAATAGACAAATTAGCCTGTATAATTTACATAGATATGATTTTGCTGTTTCGTCGCTTCACTAACAACTTTCATCTTCCCCTATCCAATGTTGTCTATGAGTCAGGAAAGAAATCAATTAGTCGACGAATCAGGACGATACCATACTCTTGCCCTCAGACTTGAGCTTTTTCTATTGAATGTGCGAAAGAAGATTTTTCATGTATATACTATGCAGGTATAGATTATAACTTACCTATACGTCAAAATGATTTTCATTAGAACAATAGTGCAGTTTTTGTCTTTTGCCTCTCTAGCTCTTCGTAGTACCGCGAAACTGACCTTGGTTTTTAGTTCTTATTTTCTGTCTGTGACACACATCCATGTGGGCATAGAGTGCCTTGCGGTAATTATGATCAAGATTCTCAACATTTTCTTTAAATTCATTAGCGTTAATTAGTACTAATCAATTTCCAGAGAACACCTTTCGATTAACCATAATTAATTAAATTTTAAGACATACATTTTTACTCAAACTATGCAGCATTTGAGTCAAGGAGCTCAAGACGCTATTATCAAATTCAGACCGCTTTTAACCAAGAATGAAGTGAATTAAAAAGTTTTTTATAGATAGTATAAATGATGAGCTTTTCTTAAGTTCGATTAGTGTACTTTTCAAGGCCCGCCCCCCACCCAAAAATCCATTTCCGCTTACGAGCATCCGATCTTAATGAAACTTTCAGAGATGGTGTATCTAGGTATGATGAACTCACAGTAACAATTTCAGCTCGAAATATTAAACTTATCAAGAGCTAGCTCACAATTAAGGTCCAAAAATGGGTCTTCGTCCGTCCTAGATTTCTCTGCCATTTTTAACGTTAGAGAGCTCGGGTTGGTTTTAGAATGTAGCTAAGATGTAGGGCTACAACTTAACAGAGGCCGATTTTTTCATTTTTGTAAAACTTTTACGTCACGATATGAAATTACTGGGGTGTAGGATCTCAAACATTTCTCTTCATCTGACGTCAATTCTGAAATCGAAAAATCGGGCATTTGCGCGCACTGAAACTATTCTACAATCTTTTCTGTACAGGACAGCTCGCGATTAGAACTCTCTCCCCAACACTGTAGTTATCTCGTCGGCAATAAAATCTTTTAAAACCAAACTAAGGCAGCACTTACAACTGTGAAAGGGGGAAAGAAAAATATATATATATAGGATAAAATATGGCAATTTTTATAGATTTCTAAAACTTTTTTTGCTTTCCTGACAACATGTTTTGTGTTTGTTAGATTTTTGTACTTTCTGACCAAACGGCTGTTGTCGAATAAAAATCAATCAATCAATCTTATTTAATATCTATAAAATTTATTCTTCTCGTTTTCTTTTACTCAAGAGATCGAGGAGTATCTGGAGAATATGAAAAGCTGAACACATTCTTAATTACACAGTTATTACAGGTACCAAGTTAATTGGACTGTCAAAACTCAGGTACAAAAATGTGCTAAAACTTAGCAAAACTCATCAGACGGCTACAAATCGCCAGAACCAAGCGATCTTGTTCCAGTTTTCACTTCATATAATAGAGAAAAATCTCGTCTATAACGTCTCTATTTGTTATTGATGTAAAATCGGTCTCTGAAAGCCGTTGGCATTTAAATTCTGAATTTCCCGTGCAAATTACACCATAAACACCCCATGAAAAATAGCTGCGTAACGAAAATTAGTCCAAGTGACTTTTTTTCGAAAAACATACATTCTCGTAGTTTCTAATTAATTAATTAATGGCAAGCACAAATAGCATGCAGTACATAAAGGTGGTACAGCTTGAAATTCTCTACAAGATGATATCATTTTTACTTATTTTCCTTGAATCCCCGTCGAAACTAAGTTAACTTAAGATTATCGCAGTCATCTTTCCTTCAGAATTTTTACTTCAATTGACAGCCAGGAGTCATCTCTATTTACCTGTAAAATATTGCTTTTCTCGGATAAAAGTTGAGTGAGTTATAGTAGAAATACGAGGAGATTTTGAGGACTTGACCATAATTACCCTAAGGCACTCTGCATATGTGCCAGACATGTATAGACACGTCATTTTCTGTCAGTTATTTTTTGTGTCGACACGCTGACTGATGTGTTGTGTGTGGCTTTCAGATATTTTATGGATGAGCCAATCACAAGAGAGAAAAGTAGAAAATTATTTATTACACAAGAGAGAAAATCTTCAAGGAGATGACTGAAAAAATAATTACTGATGCAGAGAGAAAAAAACCTCAGCAAACGTTTACGTAGTTGAGAGACAGATGTCGCCAGAAATCAGTCCATTTTAATAAGATAAAACAGTCATCTACGCATAATAAAACTTACACTATATAGATAATCAATCATCACGAATCGATCAGAAATACTTGTATCCTCCCTTCGGATCTTCAGAGAAGGTCCAGAAAACCTTTTAGCTGGATATTAGGGCGCATCCGTTCAGATCCGTTAGTTTATACAAACATAGCAGTCGCAAAAATTTTCAACACCCCTGCCGAGTTGTAACGTCAGACGCTGTCACCAGGTGAAACTCTTTTCATCGATTGAAAAGTCTGCCAACTTCTTAGATTAAAATTAAATTAACTACAGAGGGTCCATCTCCAACTGTTATATCAGCTTATGTATTTTCTAGAAAAAGCCCCTTTTTAGTTTTTGGGATATGTAGCTCTTCATATCTCAGATTAACGTTTAACAAATAAATCATACTATCTTCTTTATATTCAGTAGCTAGAAAAACTCTTTTTGACTACCATGACTTTCCGGCTTTTTCTTTGGATCATGATAGTCAGAGATAATGTGTGTTCAAATGGGTAAAAAACATAATGAAGTCAAAAGCATTTTCCGGAGGAGAAGCTCATCAACCGGGTCCAAAAATCGAGAGGGGGCCGACGAGATATTTGCGCCGTACAAGGTAACTCGTCACGCTGATTTTGAATATGCAAACATCCCGAGGTAATCTACTCTGGAAAAAAACATCAAATTTTGATATACAGTGAGCAACTGGCACCATTTTTCGATGATCTCGGCGCTTTTTGATTACTGACAAAGCCCCATATTCTATGTGCTATGTTTTGTTTTGTTTTGCTATGAGATTGGGACCTTAGCTACATCGCGGTAAGAAGATAGAAGAAAGAAAAATTACCAGAAATCAGTGACCCCGTCCATTGATGTTGTAGCGACATACAGTTTACAAGCCAATGGAGTGCAGCATTCACGAGCTTCAGAAAGGAAAATCGTGCCTAAAAAAGTCGAAAGATTTTTTGGACATGGAAATTAGCGATCCGGGCCCATTTCAGCTAATTACCGTGCCCAAAACAGTCAACAGATTTTTCGAGGCACGGAAATTAACAAAGCCATGTGTCTATTACAAAACGCTTGGACATAGGATGCACTGAAAGGAGATTCACATTTAAGTTTTAACCTAGAATACCGGCGTCATTACCAAAATGCATCTGTGTCCTTTTCCTTTTTGCAGCCTGCAGAGATGTGACGGATTTGCGAATATCTACATTTTATCCGAATATCTAAATATCCAGAATATCCAAATATCTGGAATATCTGCATTTCAAATATAGAATACTTTCTGCCGCTTCACTCACAGTCGCTGAATTTGCATATTTATCTTTAGATATTCACATACACACATATTATCATGTTCAGATACTCAGATATTTAGATATTCAGATATTCAGATATAGAGATATTGTGATATGCAGATACTGAGATATAGAGATGCTCAGATGTGCAAACATGATGTGGAACGTTTTGATGCTACTTCATACGAGAGTTGATGAAACTAGCGTAAATTACCGTGGTTGAGTCAACAACACTCTCAGTAGTTTGGCTGCTTGCTGAGACATTTTGTCATGCAGATTCCATAAAGACAGTGAAAGAGCTTCTTCGATTTTCCTCGCACGAGTACATCAGAGAAATGTTATTTATTTCAATAAACAATAACATTCAAAACAAAGGATTTCCTAATTTCGTACAAAACAAACGTTGTCACGAGTGATCGTTTTTGTCGTCCATTGGAAACATATGGCGCGCATCATTGTGCAAATCCATTTTCCTAAAGGTCTGAAAAATAGGAATCATAAAATACCTATATTTCCAAATCCAACACAACTTACCTCTTTATAATCAGCTTTAAATACCGCAGCACTTTTAAAAGTATAAAAACTATGATGCAATACGACACTAGTCTTCTATTTAACTACTCCGAACCACAATAAAACACACAGCTTCTCGTCTTCTGTGTTTTTACATTAGACAGAAATTTCTTTATATAGGCCTATATTGCCACCACGCACAATTTGAGACAGAAGGACGAATATACAACAAAACACAAAACAAGCGAGAAGTACATAATATTTTTTAATAATAAAACTATAGTCCAGTATAGATACCTTTGTGCAGTCAGCTTTTCGTCGTGTAAACACTTATTTCTCTCATTTCACTCTCTAGTCTCTTCTGTACGTAATGGTCGTATCATAAACCCCCCCCCAGAATAGAAGGGCATGGCTTTCTCTTGTGTCCCGTCGGATCAAACTTTTTAGGGTGGCCTTCTATTAAGAGTGGCCTTCTAAACCGACCTCCTAGATAGAATTTTCTAAAA
>CAJNOQ010002456.1:0-24246 GCA_905250885.1 Didymodactylos carnosus | reverse complement strand
AAAGTTTTTACAATGAATCTATCTGAAAATTTTATACTGTAGGTGTTGCTGTTTCATATCAATTTGCTATCTTTCGCATAGCATCAATATTTTCATATCGTCTCACTTGGGTCAAAATGTTGAAAAATAACGAAAAATTCTGTTATAAGAAAGAAAAATACTCATACGTATTGTTTTCGTTTTCTGTCATCTGTACTTGATACAAGACCAGACGACAAGACTATAGATTCGTAGCTAAGTGAACTAAAGAGACGATATGAAAATATTGATGTTATGCGAAAGATAGCAAATTGATATGAAACAGCAACACCTACAGTATAAAATGTATCTACTTACTGAAGAGCGTTGATGGCACAATAGATAAAACGTCTGTTTATGACGAGACAGAATCGAGGTTCGAATCCTCGTCAGCGCGTAAACTTTGTTCGAATTTTTTTTAAAGGCCCCCGACTTTAATTTTCGGAAGTGCCCCGGACTAAACATCATGGGCCCATAGCAATCGACCACGCTGATTCCGAATATCGCCTTCCCCCGGACTCCAGTCGCGTTTGAAAATTTCGGAGTCCGGTGATATGAATGAATAAAACACCACCCAACAAATGGCATAATAGCGCATATCCTACAGTCCGTCATTGCAGATCGCCACGAAGTTGGTGCCAGCAGATAAAATATGTAAACTTTAATTTCTGACATTTTCGGTTCGAGAGCCAGATTTGTCAGATGCTTGCTTCACGGTGAAAAGTGTTAATTATCAAACATTAGCGTTTTTCTCGCTAATTAACGAAACTGATGCCAGCAGATAAAATATGTAAAATTTAATCTCTGACATATTTTATTCAGGACTCGCAGATCTAGGATGGCTTGCTGCTGAGGAAAGTAGTGATTACGTGTTTTTCCTCCTCGAATCTCAATGTGTCGCTAATTTACGTTTAAGTGGCGTCAGGTGTCACTACTCTACTATTGCGCACGGACGGACGAACATTTCGTTTGTATGATGCAAGGCTTTCAGTCAAGGGAAAAATCATCTTCAGCAAGAGAAAACCACTGTGGCAAACTATTGATTACAACGGCTTTTCTCCGATGAACCATGGAATAGATATTATGGAATAGATTTGAGCACATTTGTCTGATAATTTCTCTTTTAGATTCCGGGTTTTTTCCATGAATAATTTCTATTCGAATACGATGAAAAACGTAAGATAAAAATAGGTTGAGCATTGCTTTGCGACAAGCAGTCATTCATTTTGCCGTAAACCCCATTAGTGCATTCAGTCTATCTTTATTCATCCTTGGTTTTTTCTCATTCAAATATAATGACGCAGCGCATATATAAATAGTAAGAGTATCATTAGAAAGTGTGTGCGCAAGACATTATGTTGCAATTTGCTTTTGTTCTTTTACTCGTTGTAGTCTCGATTTCATACTGATGTTTCGTGTTGCATGATTCATTGTAAAAACTTTTATTGGCTGAGCAATCTCACAACAATTGTTAAGACTGCCATAGAATTGTATACGCTAAACTTACTGTAATATTAAACTATTTACGGCCGTAAATAGCTGTGACTGGTCATTTTGATAGTCGCAGTATTACGATTGTTTATCAACGTGTCGTACACGGTCACAAACGGCCGCAACGCACTATTTCTTTTACCAATTACAATAGATTTCGAAAATTTACGGCGCGGCAATAAACGATTATAATGCGATGGCTGTCAGAACGTTGAAAACACGACCGTACATATGGTTTACGATCTAGTTACGAAGGTTCACGATCGCGGCTTTAAAATGATAGGTCCTAAAACAGTTTTGGTATTGAAGAGAATCATCTTCTGGTATATGAGGAAGATAAATCCCCCCACGGGGATTTAGATAAAAACGGGGGCCCTCACCGGTTTTTTTCCAGCAGTTTGTGGAGGACACTTCGAAGTATACGTCTCAACAAAGCGTCCAGTTCCCGGATTTATAGTTTTTGATAAAAAAAGTTTTAAGTTTTTTTCGAGTTTTTTGCCCTATTTTTAAAATTTCAATAAAAACTTCATTTTTTGATTTGAAGGTTTGATTCTAGCGTAGCTCGAGAGAGAACATTAATTTGAATAAAGAAAAAAACTTTACATCGTTCCCAAATGAAGTTTGACGGAGAAATTTAACTTTCACTTTCGCGAGGAAATTTTAGAGCTAAAAGTATTTTGGAAAAACCCTTACGGCTAGTTTCGCTCGAAGCAAACACTTTGAAACAAAACTCTTGATATAAAAGTTGTTCAGAATCGACTTCCGGAGTCCCTCACGAGAGCTTTTTATAATATTTTCTGAACTGCTGGAAAAAAACCGGTGAGGGCCCCCGTTTTTATCTAAATCCCCGTGGGGGGATTTATCTTCCTCATATAAAAGCATTATTTTTATATACGAAAACTTATTTATGAGAGAAAATGAGTTCTTCATAGCTTCGTCCAAACAACAACAGGTGCTTCGTTTGAACGTAAAACGGGATCTTTTTCAAGCATGTATGATTTTTGACACAAAATAAGAGGGGTAGGAGGGTAAGTGACGCTGGGTAGATCAGGATGAGGTTGAGGGTAAGGCTGAAGGTATATAGTTGTCAGTTTGCTGCGAAACCCTTATACCCATAGATGAGACCAATACCGGTGACCGGCCGATCCGGTCCAGTCAGGTCCAGGACTAGTACAGATTTCAGATCGGCCGGTCGACCGGCATTTAACGATCTAACCTTTTTGCTTCCTGATTTTGTCACAGAGACTCGTACAACGTTCTTATTGGTCTTAATTAGAATCTCGTAATGGAATTATATGTATTTTTATAAGCTAGAAAATAGGAAAGAAATCAATGAATAGCGATTGTGTGATGAAATCTAATACAATAGGGAGCCCAGAATTTCGGCCCAAGCAATTTTCGTCCCGGACTTTCGGCACAAAAAACCGTCGGAATTCCGATCCACCACGGTGCTGAGAAGGACGCCATGGTGCTGAGCAGGACGGCATACTGCTGAGCATGATGCCGTGGTGCTGACCATTTACAATAAGTTTCAATTTTGTAATTTGTTTTTTGAGAACTAAGCGGTTTTTGAAAATTCAATATTTTAAGAAGATGCATTTGTTCTGTCTGAAGTTTCAGGGTATTCTAGTGGCCCTCAGAACTCTTCATGAGCGAAATTTCCGGTAGAAAGTTCGTTGATTTGATTTTGTATATAAACCAGTGTCACAGGAAAAAGTCCAGTAAAACGGTGATAATTCAGCCCCACAAGCCCAGGACATGGGAACAAATCCTCTTACGACTATTCTAGTCTCGTGGTCTTCTACGTATGCCCAAAATATGAGCTCAAAAGCGGTTGGGCACCTCGGTATGTTCCCTTGTCAGCACTATGCTATGGCGTTCTGGCCAGCAGTATGTCATCCTGCTCAGCACCACGCCGTCCTGCTGAGCATTACGTCATCTTGCTGAGCAGTATGGCGTTCGTCTCAGCACCGTGTTGGACCGAAAGTCCGGCGATCTTTTGGCCAGGTCCGAAATTCCGGTGATTTTTCGGGCCGCGCCGGAAATTCCTTGGGCCGAAATGTAACCCACCCTGAAAGCAACACGTACCTTCCGTCTGGATAGACGTTTAGCGGTAGAAAGAGGTGCTCATAGAGTCTGTAAGTCATATAGAACACTGGAACAGTAGTAGCAATAGCATTTGCGTTATTTTAATGTAAATCTCTTCTTCTTCGACCTGAATATAGAATCAAACACGTGGTGACAGTGACGCTAGAAAAAAAAATACGATCAACATTTTCGTTTTTTTTGGCGTTCTCTCTTGTTGACTTTAGTCGTAGATGTTCGGTGAGAACGAACAAGAGGACGACAAAAGCTTGATATTGGTCGTGAAAGAATACTACGTATATCTCTCAACGACATATTCGATGATTTAATGATAACAGTTATTCAGAAACGTAGGACTTAGGGTGTAGGTGATTCTGGTCTGTGCAAATAGTCATCCTACAGCAGTCCATTCACTTTTACTTGCAATTTCAAATATTAACGAATTAGTTGCACCCACACCCTTAATATCGGCTACCGTCATGTTATCTTTGAATATTCAATTTTAGTTTGTGAGACCACGTTGGGAAAGGTTTATTTACTCAGACACTGTGGTGACAAAATAAGGCTAGTGTCGAGCATTGTGAAGTTACACGATGGATAAGACATCTGCTAATGTAGATTCAACACCCAAAAACAACGATGTTGAAATAAAAACGAACAAAATCGATGCTTCAGAAAAGGATCATCAAGCGGTAGAAGACTCGAACGACGTTATTCAACCAACTCAAGGTTCAAAGAAGTCACAAGATATTGTGTCCAATTCGAATCAATCGATTCAAATATTGTCAATTGATGTCGAATGCGTAGCTACAGGATATTCTCATCTGGATCGAGCACCATGTAGTGTGGCCATTGTCAATGATCAGTGTGAGATCCTCTTCGATTCATTGATCAAACCAGATAAACCTATTGTCAGTGATCTGTTTCCCTTCAGTGGTGTGCGTAAAGTAGATCTTCACCATGCTCCATCTTTCGATGAAGTAATCAAAAAGGTAATTAATATGAGTTAAATAGTTGTGTTCTTTTGACTATTATTCAGTTAAACTCGTATGACCTTTCACATGGTTAGTATATTGCTTTGAAAAAGTACATATATATTCTACTGGGAATGTTCTACAAAACATTCAGATTTCGAATAGAGCAAATCAATTCCCATGTGTTGCGCGAGAGATGAAAATGGAAAATATTCAACCGATTTCTCGAAAATCTTGAAGCGATAGGACGAAGGCAGTTTAACGTTCATGTTCTGTAGGTGCATTCATTTTTTACGCCAACAACTTTGATTGTTGGCCAATCGATTATGAGTGATGTCAATTGGATGAAACTTGAGAAAGATGTACATTACAGTGATTTGATTGAACTGGGTGACGAATTTGAGACGTTCAATCCCAAATATGGCAATAAGACGTGAGCAATACAATACTCTTCGAAGCATTCCACTGCATAGATTGAGTTCTCTCTTCAAAGGTACTTTTCTCTAGCTCATGAAGCATATGTGTTGTTAAAAATCGACCTCAATGCCACCGAAGGTCATCTCGCTCGAAATGACGCCAAAGCAAGTATACAACTATATAATAAATATCTAAAGGTAAAATAGAATCGAAGTGGCTTTGATCGAGTTTATTTTTGTGACTTTCTTTCAAAAGGATAAAGACCAGTCGAAGCTTGAACAAGCACGTCGAGAACTTCTTCGTGCACCAACAACAATTTCACCTCTTCGACGTTTTTCTGGTGTCTATGAGAAGGTTTGCCTGTCTGCATTTAATCCAGGATTTTGTCGCTGCGGACAACCAATGGTTAATGAATTGCACAAACGACCTAATAAAAAACGGAGCCAAAATTCAAATGATCAAAAGGAGGAATTATCTCCATCGACGAATAAGAAAATGAAAGTCATCGACGAGAAAAACAAGAGTTGAAATATTGATTGAAACATAATGCCATAACTTTATAAACCATGATTCATATTTGATTAATAAAACTTATTATTGCTGGTCTTTCTCGTTAATACAATCGGTAAAAGTAAAATAAAAACTTTGCTAGCCAAATGAATAATTGAGGATGAGAACAGCCACCATAATCTATAGATTTTACTTTACCTACGATGATCATCAGTCGGTCATATGTGAAGGTAAAGGTTCAATAGTATCTAGGATAGGAAGAAAAAACAAGAATGAATGATTATTTCAAATAGTAGAAAAGTACAATTGATAGTGTTTAATTTTTCTGGCTCGAGTCTAATTTACAGTAGTCAGGCAAGCTGCCATGACATATGTTTGACATATGTCCACCTTGCTCAAAGGTCTTTTCAAATAGCTTACTAGTCTATCGTATTAGTGCGAAGAATTATAAACAAATTACACGTTTGTACAGTGAATCAGAATAAGTCTCCGAAAAGAACTTAATCCAGAAACAGTAGATATCATTGTAGCACTAGTTAGTCCAGCATGCGATGGTCTTAACATTTTACTTGAGGAATGGAGATCTTTAGATGGTCGTGTTTCAATTTAAGAAAAATCTAGACAGAATTAATTCTAACTGCTATCACACAGAAGGTACTGGTTATTTATTATTAATATAAATTGTAAATGTTTTAATCAATTTAATACTTTAAACATCATTATATTTGTGAGCTTTTATTTATAAGAAAGCAATGAAATACGATAATGCATAACACACTTTCCATGTTCGTGATAACTATAGAATCATTAAATTCATCAATTGTTTCCCAACGTAATATTTCACTTATCTTCAAGTGAAATAGGTGTTTCGATTTGTTTAAAATCAATTAATGCACATTGCACAGTTATATTATGAATTTTGAATAACTTGGTTCGTTGATAAAAGAAGTAGCTGATAATAATTGAACATTGCTGAAGTACAAACTCAGATCGTCCAAAACAGTATTGTTAAAGATCCACAAACTTAAGTCCGTCAAATAATTACTCTTCATATTTCCTTTACAAATGTTTAATTATAATCGACAATTATACAAATCCAACCTGTTTGCTGCATGAACTATGCAGTTTCGTTTCGACGTCGAACGGTAATAAATTTGATACATCGCTATCCGTAAAGCAAAGTTAAGGCAAGGAATTATACTCTCCTCTACAAACTATCTTAGGACTGACCCCCGATGAACACCAAAGAATTTAGTAACTGTACAAACATTATCAAGTTGGAATAAATTCGATGCGAAGACACCAGGTCACCGACAGTTTTGTATTAGTAAAAGTAATATTAAACAATGCAATTACAGTGTCCTCCTATGGTTATTCTATATCGGGACACTAGGACACCGACAGTTTTGTATTAGTAAAACTAGCAATGTTAAGCAAATAAATCTTAGTGTCCTTTGATTCCTGTTGTATGAAGATATTCTTGAGACACTCTCAGTAAGAAAGACATGTGCTTATGGAATTGACATGATGTATTGGACAGGTATTTATCGAGAAGGATATCTTGTAATTATGATTAAATCAGAGTAAATTATTCAATGTGTACAAAGTTTAGTCATAGGTATGGTGTAAGGACAGTATGTCATGATCCGAAGGGTCATACTCAGATGGCTTTGGATCAGCTATAGTTGTTCTCAAATAATCTCAGAATAGAAATCATGAATAAACTACAAAGTTCTATACAGATAGTGCAGTGTTGATTCCACGAAATTTTGACTTCGTAGGAAAAAGAGGATAGAAGAAAGTAATCGGCCAATACGAAGATGAGTTGATCGTCATCCTAGTGGTCGGAAGGACGTTTATCACCACTGGGCGATACCTTCTTCATAGCAGGTTGACATTTTATTAATCAACGACATCGATTACGAAGAGATAAAGAAAAGATACTGGAGTCTTAGACAGTCTATACTCAAATTAGATTTATTTTATTTTATTTTATGTTATTCTATTTTTTTAATGTAATATATCCGGAAAAACGATGAAAGATAATTTTGAATTCGAAGGATAAAAGTCGGAGAGAAAATCTCTAACTAAAACATGAACAGGCGAAGGATGTCAAAGATCCAAAAAATGTCCACTTTAGGTAAAGTCCTATAGCATTTGGAACGAATTTACTATATCCTGCAAAAAGACAGTTCGCTTGGAATGCTACTGATGGATATTGTGCTGCACTTTTCTCTCTACTACTGGAATCTTGTTCACATCTAGCGACACTTTTGAAGAACTTTCTCTACTTCTCATGAGACTTCTCTTTTTACACAGATGATCGTTAACTTCAGCTAGCGGACATTTCTATTCTTTCACAGATTTTTCTTTCTAGAACCATAAGGACTTTTCTTTTTTACTCAGATGATCATTAATTTCAGCTAGCGGACTTTTCTATTTTCTAGGGGATTATTGTTCTCCCTAGCGACACTTTTGAAGAACTTATATTTTTCTAACGACACTTTTCTATAACCGTACGGATTTTTCTGTTTTGCATAGACGACTTTTGTCCAGCGGACTTTTCTATTCATTTCTATTTGTTTAGTTGTTTATTCATTTGTTATTTAGTATCTTGTTGTTTGTCCTATTTTTATGCAGAGCTCTGATGAGTGTTTCATTATTTTAATAAATAACAAGAAACGCGACGGCGAAGCTTCTTTCTTCTTGAATGATTCTTGTCTGGGTATCATGATTAAAAAAATTTTGTTTAATAATCAAGAAAAACAAGATCTGGAAAGAACGATGTCAAGGTCGTCGTCTAGTGAAGATTGGCAATGTAATATAAAACAAAAAACCAAATACGAACGATGTAAACAAGACGTCCAAAGGAGCTCGTTGTATTTTTTTCTTCTCGTTTCACCTCCTTATCTATCGCTATAGTGTACATTTGGCTTGTATATACCCAGTTAGTTCTTTATCAATTGTCATGTAAAGGACAGAAGTCATAGCAGGAAGCATGTTTCTATTAGGTTGGTAAGACAGTTTTTTCGTTTTTTTCGAAAATTTTCTTTTTCTTTTTTAGCTTCAAGAATAGAACTAGCGTTCAACAATGTACGCTCCATTGCTGTCTATGACTGGTCGCCAACGCTCAGGAAGAGAAAGGACCCCGGATTCGCAGAAGTCCTGGGACCTTTGGCCGAAGAAGTTGACGAAGTCCATTTTGAGGTTGTTCTTGTTATTCAGCTTTTTCTCGCGTAAATGGTTAGACAGAGAACAGAATAAGTGGTAGTCCGTGAGAGCTAGATATTCCCCCATATTGAATATCGGTTGTATAAACAGAACGGGAATCAAAGCAAAAACAGGTTAGTGTGGTACGCGTCCACATATTTCTAAGGCTTTGTCGCGATTTGCGAACAATCGTATTCATCAACAACGAGAATCTAGTTCGTTAAAATGGCCAATCGATCATCTTCACCAGATTTTCCGTCACTGGGCCAAGACATAAGCTACGAAGAGGTCGAAATGATCCAGGACTATAAAATAACCAAAACAATAGACAAAAGAACAGGCGCCGTAATCAGCGAAACTAAAAAGCCTGTTGGCTCACCCTATCCTGGAAATCGAACAAGAGTGACCAAAGGCACGAGATATAATATCTCGCGATGTGCTGGACCCAGCGGCAAGCCGATGCTCCATTTCAAGTTGCTTCCGAATCGTAGCAAAGCCGAAGATGCTGCGCGCTCAGCTGGGAAAGGCAACACACCCGTTCATCACACTGCTCATGGATCTGGACAACGGCCACATTTTCATCCAGCCGATCGTTATGGCAATATTATTAAGGATGGTGCGCACTATGAGTATCCTGGTTGATAAAGTGCTCCCATTACTTTCATATTCATTCTATGAACAGTTCTCAGTAATTTGTTTCTTAAAAAGAATAAATTTCATTCATTGATACAATAACTTCAGATTAATCTGTAACGCGGAGAATTCACATGAGTGGGTGCATTCATTGTACTCAGTACTGAACTGCACTGAATAAATAGAGTCCACTTCTTAGAACAGGAATGAAATAAGGACTAGCTGTCAGCGTGTCATATAAACAGAATAGCAGTGGATTTTAATATCATTTTCAAAGAGAATCTGGAGCTGCTAGTATGAATGTGTAAAAGATATCGTGACTCTAAATTGCTATGCATTATATCATATTTACCCGGTCGGCAGTGTAGTCGCTTGCCAAAGTTTCAAACTTTTCATTACTCCTTAAAGGAGAAATCGAGGGGGAGTTACAGAATTCTGAGCTTGTTTACTGTAAAGTTTTGCTTTTGCTTCAAGTTTTCTTGTGGAAGTAGTAGTAAAGGAATTCTTGAAATTGTAAGATTGAGGTGGAAAATTGGTATTCCATATCGAGAAATTTGTCTCTCAATAGCGAAATAATTTTACTTATTATATCCGAACCAATATTTCTCATATCCTACGTTCTATGTCATTTCGATCTGTATGACCGAAACATAGCATGTAAAACATTTCTATGATATTTCTCTATGATTTAGTATCTTGTGTTGCTATGCTTTTTTAGATTTCGCACTCACCTTTCTACTGATTTAAACTTTTATATTGTGAGAAAAGTAAAACAGGTAAAACAACAGAAGTTGAATCACGAATTAGGAAGCATGGCTTTCCCAGAAAAAAATAAGAAGAACGAATATGTAAATAACACATTATTATCTTATTGATAAGATTTCTCCTTCACAACCGGGGAAAAAACCAAGTAGTAGCAGCGTCAAAGACAAATCAAGATGCATTACTGAAGAGGGATCAGAGCCCAAAGTGCTATCGAAAAGTTCATAGGCTACTCGAACTAAGCTACTCGAAGTTTGAACTACCCGAGTTCGATCTACCCGAAACTTAAAGTCTGTTTTTTGTCTCAGGCCTCGACATTAAAGAGGATCCCACACTTTCGAATCGAAAATGTCTTACTCTAAATGCAAAACGAAATTTTTCTTATGGCAAAATACTAAAGTGACGTAAGAGTTCAGATTACTGACGTAAAGTATAAAATGAAGTTAACATGCAAAACAAAATCAAAGTGTGGAATCCTCTTTAATGTGGAGGCCTGAGAATAGCAATCATTAGAAAAAACAGATTTTAATTTTCCGATAGCTCGACCTGGTGCATACCTAGTCCATACCATGCGAAAAAAATAGATCTTTTTCTAACTACACTCACTTCAATTCTTCGTTCAATGTTACTTGTAAATCTATGCATTTACACGCTAAAACCTTCCGAAGTTTTTCTCAATTTTAATTATGTTTCTGTCTACTATTTGTTTTGAAGCCTTGAACAATACATCAATCGAAAAAGTGCAGACTGCTGAACAAAATGTGATACTTTTTAAAATGTTTTTAGTTCAAATTTGAGGTAGAAAGTTTGAAACAAATGAAATTTTGAGATATTTTATGAAAAGTTAGATTGTTAGAGTCATTCCAGAAAAGCTCAGGAAACTCTCTTTACCGAAAATTTTACGCGTTTAGCAAGTTTCGAATAATAACGCGCAAGAAGCTGCTAATGTGTAAAAATAAATCACAAGAAACGCACGTTGCCGTGGAAACAAAGGCTACACACGCGGGTTCCTGCGGTTTATTTTTACATACTTGCAGCTTCTTGCGCGTTATTATTCAAAAGTCGCTAAATGCGTAACATTTTTCGTAAACAGAGTTTCCTGCAGTTTTCTGGAATGACTATGACTGACTGGATAACTGATTGCCTAATAATAAAATATCTGATAAGATCGAAGGGTTTGTCAAATATTTTTGACGAAGTAATATTCAGTTTATGTGAAACAGCAATAATTATCTGAATACGTTTGTATGTATCAAAAAGTATCATAAGTGTCTCTAAAAAGGTTGAAAACAGCTCCAATCCGCTTTATTAACCATGCCTCATCGATCCTCAAGTAATTTTTGTAGGAAATTTTGGATTTGCATTGCTTAATAAAGCTGATTGGGGGCTGTTCTTTAACCTTTTTAGAGACACGCCTAATGATACTTTTTGATACATACAGACGTATTCAGATAGTTATTCCTGTTTCACAAAATATGAATATTTATACTTCGTCAAAAAGTATTTGACGAATCCTTCGATGTTACCAGATATTTTATTATCAGACAATCGATTAGCCAAACTAATTATAACAACATCTGCAATGTGAGTAAGGTAAACTGATATGAGAATCATCAGATCTCGATAAGTCATTGACGAAGAAGAAGTCGATGTAAATCGTTTCAAAATGAATGGAGTTAACCTGTACATAATAAAACGGCAAACGAATATATGCTCTTGAATCTCGATAGGGAAAGAAAAGGGCAACATACAGTAAAAAAACAACAAATTGCATTCAAGGCAAGCAGAGTATTACATCTTGCTTTCTGAAACGACTGTTGCATTTCCAGTGCCATTTTCCGCTGATGGAACGTGGACTCGAACAGAAGATCTAAGGTGAGGAAGTTGATTAACCGTTAATGTACTTTTTTGTGGTCCACGCGCTTGGGAAGTTGCCGACGATACAGCTAATATGCTATGCCCGGCGATATTCGGAGCTATTGTCGAAGATTTGAGTCGTTTCATTTTTATAACGCTGACAACAGTAGAAGGCCGTAGTTTTCTGAAAGATGATGACGGTGATGGAACATCATCTAAACTAAGACTAGTCGTACATCGTCGTTTTGGCTGTATTTTTGGTGCATCAATAATACGACCACGTGATGTTGTCGATTTTGCTCGGGGTAGTTTGATGACACTGACTGGTCTCTGGCTACTTGCTGTAGTCCTAGAAAGGTCCATTTTAGAAGTAGTAGCATCGTCGCTAACAGATGGTATAATCTTTTCGTTTTTGCCGTCTATGGATAAGTTATCGATTTTGTTGTCTTTTAGACGTACTACACTGGAATTCCCAAGGCTAGATGTTCGTGTGAGTTTCATTACATCAAGATTCAGCTCTGTCGATGCACTTGTTTGTCGACTAGTTTGCTGCTTGTTATAAGCCATATCATTTTCATTTGGTTTTCTTATTTGACTCCTGTTACTATGGTTACGTCGTTGTTTTGACCTTGAGCTTTCTGATTGTCTTACTGAATCTACTTTGGCTCTATTCTGTATGGCTATCGATGGTGATGCGTTGAATAATAAATATTTTCGTTTAAGTTTTTCTTCTTTTCGCCGACGACGAGCATCAGGACTACTAAAGAACCAGAAATAAAACGTGCCGAATTTGTGACATTTCTGAAAAAGATTAAGTAGCTTACCATAGCCACCACCACCAGCAACAAAAACAACATAATGCCAGCAGGGGTAGGAGAGCCAAAATGGATATACCAATGATTAATGGTAAATCAATATTTCTGTTTACGGCTGCTATAACAAAAAAAAGAACACGAATTAGTAGATAGCAACACGTTTCCGTCTGGAAATAATGAAAAAATATTAGAAATACTTTTTTTTGATCGTTCTCGCCAACCCGATTCACCACATTATATTGCTAAGTCTTATTATATTGACACAAACTAAGACTTATTATATTGTAATCAATAAGGGGCGTGAATGTGTGACTCAAGTTTCGGACGAAAGTTTTTACCTATCGAGTATTGGTATCGAGAAAATTATAAAAAACTTAATTTTTTAGTTTTTCTCAAGTCTGAATTGTCGACTGTTCTCCTCTCATCCCGTTGCGGACTTTTCCTAACCTCACCGTAGAGCATTTCTCAGGTTTTGGACAATAAAGTACATTTACTCACGTTTTAGTGTCGTAGTAGTAGTGATGAGGTTACATGTTCCAATACCTGTCAATCCCACGACAAAGGTTAGACAATATTGGTTGGACGGTATACTAGCACTAAAAAGAAAAATGAAAGTCGCACATTAATAATTTATCCAGCATCAAGTACAAAAATTACTTGTCTCTTGCAACGGCACAAATAATTTGCGGTCCAACTTGATTTGCTAGAGGGGTCCATGACAGCGATGTTGTATACAATGAAGTTGTTACTTGTGTGACTGGACCCTCAGTTACACCGGGGCTGAATGTTTGTTGTATATCAACCACACTGATTGATACGGTTGAACCTCCATATTGTTCAATTTCTAATGTTGTGGACCACGGCACACCAGCTTGGACACCAACACACGACTGATCAGTTAGTAAACCGGTAATAGCCGGAATGGAATAGGTTGGTGGAGTGTAGACATTGATAAGAAATTGGACGGGAACAGAACTAAGAGGTGATGATGTGGAAGTTGTATAAAAATCTTCAATCTGAAAAACGAGAGAGAAAACAAAAAAAAGTAAATCTTCAGCCATAACCCATACTAGAGTGAAAATTTTCTGTATTTTTCTTCCACATTCCCATCTATTAACCTTCACTTTTCTAACAGTCAATCTCTGGGAAGGTGATGCAGATATCTCGGTGACTGTACTCAATCCAAACTATGTGATCCTGAACCTTTACATTTTTTTTTTCAGAGTTACGATGACCTCAAACGTCGCCCCTATAAGTGCAAAATGAACACATTTCTTCTTTAATGTTCGCAAATGTGTTCTGGAAAGAAAGGCGTAAAACGTTTATTTTTGTTACTGCATTCGGTTTCGGAACGGCACATAAGCCGAATAACATATGTTGGACCTGGCAGCAAGACAAACAGTCTAGTTAAAAAAGTTTTGTACCAGAGTAATACAGATATAGTTACACTCATTTCATGTCAATGTCTAGTCTGTCCCAGGTAGAAAGATCGAAATAGTTTTTTGTGCCCTAATGACACGGTCGAGAAGGTATTTTACAATTTTTTCACTCGACTAAGGAACAGGCAAAAATGAAGTTCGCATGAGTAATCTTCGTCAAACTCTGAGTTAATTGAGGAGGCATATAAATCTTAACCGAAGACTTTCGTTTTTCAACTTCTCTACACTCTAAAAAAAGAATCGTATTCTCGGAAACGGCTTTCCGGGGAGCTTAACGGGTTTCCGAAACTATATGAAACGCTTATCTTATTCCTCGGAAACCGCCGAAAAAAAGGTTTTCGAGCTCTCGAAAACGCTTATCCGTTTCATATAGTTTCATTTTCGGAAACCGTCAAAGAAAGGTTTCCGAACGAATTTCATAAAAATACTTATCTATCTTACTTGTTTTATTCTGTAGTCTGTAGGGCTATTACCATTACGTTTTCGCATTTAGTTTGATGAAAGAACAATAAACATTCATCATTATTATTCGCTCCAGGTGAGGCTTCCCATTAGCGATAAAACCGGAGATATACTGAGGTATTTCATGTCCTAATAAGCGCTGCTTCATTTCCTACTCAAGTTTTTGCAAGAGACAAATTGTCGATACTCTAACGATCAGCTTTTGTGATGTGACTGAACTTTGCATCATACATAAAAGAACTTAAAACAAAGGGTTCTTTCGGAAACGCAAAGGATTCCAAAACCGAAGTGTTTTCGAGAAAACTTTTCACGTACCGAAGAGGATATTCTCGCAAACTGAAAAGGATATATTCGGATACCCAGCAAGTTTCTAAAGAAAGTTTAGGTTCCAACAGGGTTTCGGATAATACTCTTTCGGCTTCGGAGGATACCTTTTCCGTTTTCGAACATTTTCGCCAAATGTCTGTTAGGTTTCCGACAGTTCGGATACTCTGTACCGTATTCTCAAATATCCTTTCGGTTTCCAAAGTCACCTGCAAAAACTCCAAGGCTTTCGTATTACAGTTCCAAAACCAAAAAGAGTTTCCGAACCACATCGAATTCCCAAGAAAACGCTTTTTTTTTAGAGTGTAGGTGCAGCACAGGCAATTCAGTCATCGAATTTCATTTTAGCCCAGTAATTGGTATGACAACCAAGGGGAAACAGCATACTTCGTACCGACGAAGTACAGACGTACCGAAAAGTAGAAAGAAGTATGCTTTTCGCCCCCTGATCGTATTTTAATCAATTCAAAGTTTGATGAACAATACTCATATGAGTTTTTCTTTGATTTCAACTCCAAACAATAAAAGTAGGAAACAGATCCCTGAATGTTTAACTGTAACTCTGAAAGTATAAAGTCCAAAGTGTCAGATTTGCAAGTCCTCAGAGCTCTTAAAATCAGTTGACGAATGTGCAGACTTGCACCACTTTCACAGAAATTCACTCTGAACGAGGAGATTTATAAAAGTTAAGCAAACAGCTTTCACCTGCAAAGGAGCACAGTACCAATCGGTAACCAATAATGGCGCTATCGATATCACACACCCAGTTGACACTGTAGTTAAGGCTGGTATTTCTGCCGGATAACAAACATCTTGACATTCGCCAACTCCGGCACTCCAGCGACATATTACATCATCACCATCAACATCAAGAAATGGTATATGAATTTGTGTTGTTGTTCCGAATGGTATTGATGTCGGCGAGAAAACAAGAGCCACTGGCGGTGTATTGATTTTTCCCGTGTCCATTCTCCTCCGTATATCAATAACACTGGCAATTGTCCATTTGACTGACAAATTACTCATAAGTAACCGATATGTTCCAGATGGTGAAACGAACGCAACCGTAAAATAATCATCAGCATTGAAACTGACAATATCCGTTCGTTGAGAATAGGACAAATCTAATGATGTTGAATAACCAATACAATTACTTGGAGTGATCGGAGGAGCTGTATAACTAGTTGATGTTGCACAATTTGCCGTACAATTCAGATATGAACAACATCCAGTTTTAGTACCGATTGAAATCGGCAGTCCGATTGTTGGACAATCAACTTGTGATTTAATCCATGTGTAACTCTGAATGATTTCGATTTGTATTGGCGCTGTTATAGCTGAATTGTTAACAGGTTTCCATGTAATTGCACCACCATTAAAATGATTGGCTTTGATAATAAACGATCTTCGCAGTAACAATAGCCAGACAAAATAACACAGTATCCGACCACATGTCAATTGTTGCCAGCTAAAATTAGATCGACACATAGTTCGTATGTAGATCGAGAATAATACGTGATTCTGCTTTTTTGTTGTCAGAGCCTGAAACAAAATATAATTAAATTAAACTAAATTTATTATCAACTGAAAAGTAAATATTATTCAATTTTCATATAACTTCACTTCACTTTTTTTCTATTTCTTTGTGCGTCAATATAAAAGTAGGCCTAGAAATAAACAGACATAGAAAGATCAGTGCGTTACCCAAAACTATGAAGAATCATATACTGATTCTGAGTTGTTTTTATCATTCTTTTTCACGCCTCCTGTGAAACGGATCAGAGAAAATGTATAGTTAGAATTACCACTTAATAGTGGTCTGCCGTTCTGGTTTTTCTCGCTAGTTTGTGCAGGACACTTCCTACGCTCCAAAAATTTTACCGTTTCAGGAGTTCTAATTTTTAGAGAAGCTTTTTCTGGGATTGACTCATTTTAAAATCTTTAAATTTTCTAGTAATGTTTGGTTTTTTGCATAATTCGATGGCGGAGATCAAGTTCAAAAATGAAAAAAGCGTTTTTCAACGATCCCGACGTAATTATTACCGAAAAATTAATCTTTTTCACCGTCTCGTTGTCGTTTCATGGCGAAAAATGGTTTGAAAAACACTGTATGGATACTTTTGGTCCATGGACGCATTTTGAAGCAAAAGTATGAAGGTTGCTAAAAATCTATTCTCAGTGCCTCTCGTGAAAGCTTTTTCAAATTTCGTTAATTATATTGGAACCAAAAAAAAATACTAAAAAATGAAGTGAAACCATATAAACATTGACTAATATTTACTTTTGATTTATTGATAAATTTAATTTAATTATGTTTCATTCAAGCTCTGGCAATAGTATTATTCTCGATCTACATATGAAGGATTCTGGGGATTTGTGTAGCGATCGACTTCAGCTCACGGTCCGGCCGAGTTCTGCGTTACTACTAAACCAAGCTTCTGGAAACTTATGCAATTGTATTTCAGACACTTTACTCAATATAGCTAATATTTCTTTTCTGTCTTCAAGACAGAAATACATAGCAGATAGTTCATGAGATAATGGTGGCACTCTTCGTTCAACTTCGTTGAAGGTAGATCGTTCAGGAACATTGGTCATCACGAACAGAGAGTCTAAATCAAATTTCTGAAAGATGGGGTTTCAACTTGCCGTCGATCAGGGCTACTTTTTCAAATTTGGGTAGTTGTGTGAACCCAGATCCAAGAAAACGACACCGTTAACGGTTAGCTAACTGGTCGTTAAACGTGCCGTAAACGGACCGTTCTCAGAACCCAAAACTCGTAAAGTTTTAGGATCTTAAACAGAACATTAATGGGCCGTTTTTTTGCACTTTTTTTTAGAAAATGTTGACGCTGCTTTAAAAATGTTTTCGACCAGAAACACACACTCCGCGACTGAGCTGTAGAACTTTTGTTGGGGAGGTCTCGAAATTAAGCCACTCAGTTTGGAACCTCATTCAGCCCTAAGGTTAACAGATGCGAACTTCATCCTTACGCCATGAGAACCGCCGTCTTCCATGCTACAAAAGTACGTTGCGTTATTTTTGAAATATTTAGTCGTTTAGAGAAAAGTCAACGTTTTCTAAATCAGAAGAAACAGTCAGAATTCTGCACGCATTTCACAATTTTCTCGCTCAGAACTCACATTTCGAGCAATAAAAACAGCATATTCAGATTCAGAATCAAAAACTGAGTCGCCTGAGGCGCATTTCGAAACTTTTAGCTGGTTTTCAGTTTTGTGTAAAAATCTCGGCAGTTTTTCAACATAAGAATTCGAAAAAAAGTGAAGTAGTCAAATATAATAGAAATCGGCATCAGTCTACTCAGTTTTTGATTCTGAATCCGAATATGCTATTTTTATTGCTCGAAACTTGAGTTCTGAACGAGAAAATTGAGAAATGCGTCCAGAATTCTGACTGTTTCTTCTGATTTAGAAGAAACTGACTTTTCTCTAAACGACTAAATATTTCTAAAATAACGCAACGTACTTTTGTAGCATGGAAGACGGCAGTTCTCATCGCGTAAGGATGAAGTTCGCATCTATTAATTTTTCCAGGACCTTCAGCGCAACAGATATTGTGTTTTTATGAAAAAATCGAAATTTTTCTAAAAAGGGTGTATCCGAGTTTTTCGCGTTTTTTGGCTGGAAAACGCGCACTCCACCATTCTTTCAAATACGATATTCGTGATCAGCCTGAAATTCTGCGTCGAACCATGTGTATTTAAACGAACAATAAAATACTGCTTAAACTTCGAATACGTGCGCCTTCCCATGCATCTGCAGTTGTCGGAGTTATGGTAGATATTACAAATTCTGGTGTGGTTGCAATTGATAGACATCGACCTACGGATGTAATAGAATCTTGTTCGACATTGGATTCATATTCATTTATCCTTCATGGACGTTTTCAAATGTGATGCGGACTACAGTATGAACTGTGATCATTTCAATTCTGGCTGATCTATGTGCACGTGCTTTCGACGTGGAGTTGCTGAGAATACCAGTGCGCCATTGCGTGCTTAATCCAGTTGAGCTTGGATGGATAGGTCAGAAACATTATATCAGAGAAAATAATACACGATTCAGACTTAATGATATACATGAGTTTATCCTTGAATACTTATCGGCAGTTGGTCCGAAACTGTGTCAATCTTATTTTCGTGATGCAAGAAAAGCGGACGAATCATTTATAGTGGCTGGCAATTATGTCGAGCAACATATTGATCCTGGTTTAGATGACGACACTGACTTGCACAATTTACGTTTTGCTCAAGCTAAAGACAGTTTACATATGGAAACGATCAGTCAGAGCCGTAAAAATGTTGCCACGTTACTCAGCGTATGCGAAAACCTATAAATCAAATCGATTTCGAAGCTTTCCGACGGAAAAGCCTTTTTGAGGCAGTCTCATAAAATGTCCCGTAGTTCCCGAAAGGTAAAAGATAAAACTTTGAAAGCTGTCTAGTCCATTGGCTTTCTAAGCTACCGATAGTCACCAGGTACCGGTCCTGGGACTCGCAGGAAATCTGTTACAACGCCAGCGCCATAGAAAATCTAGATCTCGCTTGGCTCCCATTTTCAAGAGCACATCAAATGAGTGAAAAAAATTGAATTTTACATTTTTCATGGATGCAAAAAACCTTCATATTTTTGAAAAACAATTTTTTTCACCAGTTAGGATAAAAACAACATGAGATTTTTAATGTGTAAATCTGAAGCTTATTCAAAGGCGCAATTTTTAAGCTCAAAATTTTTGAGATGGATTATTTTTAAAACATGAGATAAATTAATTTAAAGATGACAAACACCTATTTTCCTACAGAACGCCTGTACTTTGAAACTCTACATTTCCTCTCCTAATGGCCCAATAAAAAACCCCACACACCAGTCGATGCGCCTGTGCCTCCTCTATCCAACTGTTTGTATTTCATTCCTGTTTGAAAGGGGCTGATATATACGGAAAACGTCTATATAGGAACAAGTTTTTTTTGATTTTTTTCTTAACCATGATGCAAAGAAGAAAACTGCATTAGTTAGAAGAATTTCTAAGGTACAAAGTATTTTATTCCATTCTTAAATTAATACCCGTTGAAAGTTGGTTTAAAGCTCATTCTCATAATTCTGTAATTTATTATAAAATTTTATCACATAATAAAACAGGAAGATACTTCTTTTTTACATAAAGCGCTACAATTTTGCTAGATGACGTATATACGATCTATGAATGCTTCTAGTGGTATCAGATATTCTCAACACATCGAGCATTGTTGGTGACGACATTATTCTGTCTAAATACGCCCGAAGTACTTTACGAGGCACATAAGATTCAAACGTTTTTACATTTGAATCTTTCAGATAATTCATTATTTCTTGATCGTCCATTATATGGGCCAACAATGGATTATTGTTTATGTTTTTCTTGATCAATTTGTATAGTACATCGGGAACATTATGTACATTTTCAACTTGTAGGTTGAGAGTGGATGATGTTCTCGGTTGAGTGTCAACTTTGTTCACACAGCGAACAATTGACTGCCTGATATGGGACAAAATTCGAGATGCAATGCGACATTTCACTTTAACCTCTTGATGAGTGCTTGCGGGATAATGTCGTCTGACGAGCAAATAAATATCGGTGACGGGCGGATATTTCTCAACTGTGTTATTATTCACATCGGATAAATACTCTAATAGTGGCCGACCATCGTCGTCATCGTTCATCAACCATTTCAGATACGGATGTTTTCCTATAATGAAACAAAATCTACATGATCACGTTGAATGTTTTTGAGTACCGTTTTAGATTGAACACACTTCACTACTGTTTTTCGTTCAGATATACTGGCTCTACTGAATGGCTCTTACCAATAATCGTTAAAGCTGGCTTACTATGGGACTTTTCGTGAAATCTTTAGATCTCAGCGAAAAACAATTGTGGAGAGCTGCGAAACATCTCGTTTTGCTCAGAACAGAATAAACCATCGTGTGGTATGTTCAAATGTATTTCAGAATTGAATCTAAAACTATTCTTAAAAATATGTCTTACTCAAAACCCCTAACTAGAAGCCATGGTTGTCTGGAAGTCCTACTAAATGAATCTTTAAAGTATTTTTTGAGATTGTCACAAGAAAGAGCACAGTCTTAAAATCCTTCCGAATCGAGTTTTATTAAAAGTAGACCAGCGGTTCTAAAGATAGTTTTCTGACGCCTATTCTATCGCTTCCGTCACCTTCTCATGAGCATTAGAAAAAACTGCAATAAACAAAAAGAGATAGAATGTAACATCTGTAAAACGCCTACATTCATTTCATCTGTTCAATTTTGTATGCTACATGAGGCATAAATGCATGAGACCAAATTGTTGATAATTCTTGCCTCTTTATCGTTATTATTCTCGGTCCGCCACTGTTATAGCTACTCTCCGGGATATTCTACTGATCTCGATCATTTTACGAGTGTTCTACATAAAAGACGAAATCTCGACAGAAACAAACAACTTTTTTAGGGAATTTGAGAATTTTCTAGAGTTCGATTTTTTTTCCTATGCTGTTGGACTTGGCGCTGCCGGGAAAAATTTGGTTCATAGGCAGTCTTTTCTTTTCATTAAGCTAATAAAGAAGGTAGATTACAGGGTTCTCTCGAGAAGCACTAACGCCTCATTAGAGAATCGCTCGTAATCTTTACTTTATACCTTTTATCTACCTCAGAAATAGAATACACGTATGATCTAAATATTTTCACTAACACGACATTACGTAGACTATCATACCAGACTGCTTTTTCACTTACAGTGGAAAGAATATTGTAGTCTCAGTACTTCGATGTTATTAAATTACTATCCATTCCAAAATACAATGCCATCAGTTGCTTTTTAAATAAATTTTGGTAGAAGATAGATAGAGACCTGTGGTTTGCAGTTTTTAAAACTAGACATCTGACCACATATTTCTTTAAGCAAAAGTGAATTTCGGAAAACATTCTGAAGCGGATTTTTCAATGGATCTTTGCAAAACTAGCTTGGATTTGCCGAATTTCACATAGGAATGTATTGATTTTTTTTCATGGACTGATAGTCCGCGGTGTTGTCTTCAAAATGGGAGTAAAGTGAGGCCTTGAATTTCTCCAGAATTTCGAACGAGTCCCAGGAGTGGCACCCGGTGACTCTTGGTAGCCCTAAAGACGGATTGTCCATGCTGAGCCTCGTAGCAACATTTATTTTTCGGAAAAGTTTTAAACATCTACCGAAAAGCCAGTTTTACGAAAACTAGCGTTTTCAGGCTGTTTTCACCTAATATTAAAAAATTCACTATTCGCTCAAAAAACATCAGAACGAGTTCAAAACTTCAGAATGTAGAGTATTTAAGTTATTCTATATCCTGTTTATAGAAGACCTCGAAATAAATCTAATTAAAGCCCTAATGTTTTCCAAAAGCGTTTCTGGAAAACCTATTAACACGAAAATATGTTTTTTGATTTTTTCCATCTTATCACATTTTGCGCACAACATTAATCATATCCTGAGATATCACTCCCATTCTTGAAGACAACACCCCGGGCTATCAGACCATGAAAAAAAATCAATACATTCCTATGTGAATTTCGGCAAATCCAAGCTAGTTTTGCAAAGATCCGTGGAAAAACCCGCTTCAGAATGTTTTCCGAAATTCGCTTTTGCTTAAAGAAATATATGGCCAGATGTCTAGTTTTAAAAACTGAAAACCGCAGGTCTGTATCTATCTTCTATCAAAAGTTATTCAAAAAGCAACCGACAGCACTGTATTTTGGAATGGATAGTAGCATGCAAATTCACTGTAATACTTGTCATTACCGAGACGTTTTGATATGTGATATTTGATTATCTCATTTAATGGCATTTGTGCTCTCAACTTTGATTCAATTTCAATCTGTTTTAATATCAACGGCATATTAGGCATGACTCGTCTCAAAAATGTTCGATGCATTGATCTCAATTTAAAAAATAGATGATTGGAGACAAAAGTTTCATACTGAAGATGTTTCTCGAGTGTAGGTAGAATATGTTTGCGACCGTATAGTAGAATTTCGTCGGCCGGTGGTGCATGCCATACTTTCCAGGGAGCCATGTTTATAATATAATCGATTAACTTCGGATAATCACTGACATATCTCAAGTGTTCATGTTTCTCCGAATATTCGTTGATAATATCACACGCCAACTGACGATATTGTTTCTCTGATTCCTCGTCTACCACTTTCCACACTTCTTCATGAATAGATTTCGGTTCTTCTTCAACAATATAGATGACTGGCTTTGATAAAATGGATGTTGCCTTCTTTTGTCGAGACCTTTTAACAGGTCTTGGTACTGGTTGATAGTACAGTTCATCATCACTGGTAATATCAAAACCATTCTCTTTATCACCCGTTGTCGATTGTTTGGTGCTATTTACCCAAATACATATTTCATCAAACGAAGGTAAACGTTGTTGTGGACACAAGTGACAATTGGTGAGAAGGATATTTCGCCAGTTTCGTCTCAAATATTTTGATATTTTAATAAAATGTTTATCAGGTGATTTCATCTTTAACAAACGAAACAGACTTGTAGATTTCATTTCGTAACAGAAAAGCTAAATTTTGATTTGAAAAATTTTAAAAGGAACGAAGTAACCTAAACAAAATTTCGAGTTTATTACTCTGAGAAAAAGTGACCTGCTGATGACAATTGTCGTACTTAAGGGAGGCACCCCTCGCCCAAACATACGCTCAAAATTTGCCAGTTTGTAGAGCATACCTTCAAGGGTATACGTGTACAATAACTCACGGGTTGGATAAGTTTTGAAAATTGAAAAAATCGATTTTTCCAGCTGTTCTGCACCTGTTGCAAAAAGTATTTCTTGCGAAGCCTGCCGCGTCAACGATCATCTCTATCGGATGACATATTTTCTTTTCCCCAAAACTTACTAATTAGCAGTCATTTTAGTCCATTCTTAGAAACACTAGATTCCTAAGCAGTTTATTACTGTGTCCACGTAAGCCATTTTTTCAAATAACTTTGGTTATCCATAGTAGAGAGTTATGCACTTCGTCATTCGATAGACAAGACATCGTCAAAACTCTATGTAACACACGAGCTTCCGAAAAAGTTTTAAAAACCGGTTGTTCAGCATATCTCTGGAAAATCAAGCCATAACTCTGAAATTCGTAGTATAAATGAATTAATCTTAGATATGCTGAACAACCGGTTTTTAAAACTTTTTCGGAAGCTCG
>CAJNOQ010002455.1:0-24247 GCA_905250885.1 Didymodactylos carnosus | reverse complement strand
CACATGAGTCTATCACAAAAAGAAGACACTAATTTATATTTCACCCTTAAAAAATAAATCTTATATATAGACGTACTATTACTACTACTATTACTATTACTACACTACTACTAATTTAATGAAAAAATAATCGGCAATTTTTTATCCTAAGTAGAAATCTTGTAAGAAGAAATCGTTTGTTTTTTAGCATAACAACTAATGAGAAAATACAACTGGAATGACATTTTCCAGGTTTATGAAATAAATCAATTGTTGTCGTATTTTGAATGATAATGTGGTTTACATTATTTATTAAGAAAGTAAACATGTAAACTAGCTCATTGTTCCATTTAAAGACAACAGTTACAAGTTATTATACAATTTATTACCATACTTTATATAAAAAATTGAGTTAAACCTATTGTTGAAGTAATATTAATGTTATACCATAAATAAATGCCATTTCAAAGTAGAGAAGAATACTGACAAATATACACAATGTTTTAGGAGAGAAAAAAATGAATATGACTGATGCAACAGTGAGATGTTAAAACAGCATAAATATAAAATGCGTAATCTAACGGTGCCTTCTCGGATCTCATTAAAAATGACGATGTTTTTCTATCGTTTTATTAATCGCCATAGAAATTACTTTTCTTTTCTCGAAACAACACCTCCACCATCGTTATTGTTTCATTGTTAGACACCATTCTCCACAAGTAATGATGTAAATTTTCGTTCATTCATAATACTACCTTTGGAAACGGATTTTTTAGAAGAAAATAAAAGAGGAAGTTCGAAGTAGATAAATAAAACGTGTTTTTGTACTCTATTATGAAAAAATTTTTCTAATTCGGAAGGAAATGTGCACAATTCAACGTAAGAGATAATTTCAGACTTTTCTATATCGATTAGGTGTCAAACCGACTGATATACGAAACAAAAAAAATAATTACTTTTTAAAAAAGAAAAATACATAAGAAAACAAAAAAAATAGTGACAAATTTGATTGTAATAATTGACGACTGTATGACAGAAAATCTCGATCTTGATACATAAAATCATTGCCCATTTATCGTACATTAATTATTATGATTCTGAGAAGTGAGAACGATGAAAATTCACAGACAATAACGGACGCTTTGATACAAATGATTTCCCGAGGTATATCCTCCTCTTCATTTTCTTCTATTGCTGTTTACAAATGACTGAATACAAACAATCACAAAAAGGCATGAAATCATCTGTCTCCTTGTATTTTCATTTTTATTATATCTAGAAATAGATCAAGATAGAGCAAAACCAAATAAAGAATTGAAATTTAGTGCAAATTTCCTCTAGTTTCCGTCTTATTCCTTTCACTTAGACTTTTGTAAATCATGAACTGCTTAAACGTTGCTATCACATTAAAAGTTTTGATATAAAACAAAGAAAATGGTTGATAATTATTATAAAGCGGAAATAATATGATACATCGCGTGTTATTTGTTATTTGATATAGAAGATTAGAATGAAATAACAGTTATTATCTTTTTTCTATGATTATTCTTCAGTAATCACTAAAAGATATCTCACCAGACATGATCCGACGATAAGTAGATTAAATGTAAAAACAGTTCTCTTAGAAATGAATTCAATTCATTTACTATGATTTCAATTTCTAAAAAACAAAAAGAAAATATTTGACATTGTATAAGGAGTTATTAGACTAATATTTTCTTTTTCTTTATTTAGATATATTTCATTGTAGTTTCAAGATGAATGAATTTGTAACAGCCAATGACTATTTGTCCTGGAGACTATGACTGATCAGAAACCTCCTCCATCCTTGACATCCCAATTTGTTAATCCAACGATCGTTCGTTATGGATCAATATTTTTGTTATTGGTGGGAACATTTGGCAATATTCTTTCATGTATCATATTTTCTACGGGTACAATGCGTAAATCTTCAACATTTCGCTATTTGGCACTGTTATCTCTAATGGATTTAATTGTACTCTATAGCGGTTTATTAGATTTATTTTTAACTGTTGAATATGGTCAATTTTCACTACGTAAACTTTCACCTATTACATGTCGTTTGCATACATTTGTTACTTATTGGTCACAACATTCATCATCATGGATACTGGCTGCTGTATCCATCGATCGTGCTATAGCCACAAATTACATACAACTTGCAAGAAAATTTTGTACACCAAGATCAGCTGAATATGTTGTGGGTATCATTTTATTGATAACCGCTCTATTCAATTGTCATGAACTAGTTTTCATTAGATTAGAAATAGAAAATATTGAATTCAATGAACAAACATTTCTAACATCTGCCGCTACTACACAAGAAAATATGGTATCATCATTTTATTATTCCGATTCAACTACACAATCTCAGTATACAATGAGTAATTATTTTTCACCACAATTTGTAGCGTCCAAATTTAATTCATTTAAAGAAAAACGAACAATTAACGAACAACAAACTGTATCAAAATTTATTTCAACTATTTATAAATATTTTTTGAATAAATCTAACGATGATACGAGGACTAAACGTGCGTTACCATTCGATTTTACATCATCAACTAGAGATCTTAATTCATTGTCAAATAAATTTTTTTATTCACCATTATCTGTAACAGTGACACAAGCTAATAATTCGACAGGAACATTCTTTATTACATCATCAACAGTATCGACAAGAGCAAGACAGTGTGCAGCACTTAAAGGAAGTAATTACGATTATTTTTGGGATCATGTAAGTCATTTTTTAACATGCAAATACTTCAATTTTCATAACAAAAACTGATTTTGTTTAAGGTATGGGAATGGATTGATGTTTGCATGTATGCTGTAGTTCCCTTTTCTGTGATGACAATTGGTACTTTTTTCATTGTCTATCGTGTTTATTATCAAGAACGACGATTTTTTCGCTCAAGACGAGCATATGCCGATAATGCAGCACGTGTAACTCCGAATAAAGCAAAAAGTTTATTTTATCTACTGTTCACTTTGAACCTACTGTATTTCATATTGGTATCACCCGTTGTATTTGTAACCACAGTTCTATTTCGAAATTCAAACGAGGAAGTATCACATGCAACGCTGACAGCAATCGTTTATCTGATGCAGTATGCAAATCATTCATTAAACTTCATTTTCTATGGTAAGTAAATGTAAAATGAACTCTACATAAGAGTTGATTGTAGATACGATACGTCCATAGGCACTTATCCTTACATCTCAGTCGAAATAGTTTAAACATGAGATGAATACTGAGTGAAAAGTTTTCATCCATAAACAGCCTGCCACTACATACCAGGTGATAGAATCGTACTATCCGATCGTACAAGATCGTATTCCAATCGTACGAAATCACATACGATTATGTACGATTATGTACGATTTACATACGAATCGTGGTGTCTGATTTGTCCTCTGGTTCGTACTGTACGATTTCATACGAAGTTGTATGGTCGTATATGATCTACTACGATGGTATTATACGATCCAGAGGACAAATCAGATACCACGATTCAGATATGATTTTCATACGATTTTGTCTGATTCAGATACGATCGTATACGATTTGTTTGACCTGAGTACGCTTCTTTTGCTTAATTTTTCATGTTTGTTCAAATTTACTCTGAGCTCGATAATGAAAAATCCCGTAGCACAGTGTGCATCCAGGCGAGCTTTTGGTGAAAAAACGAAAGTGACCTTTTCAAGTTTTGAGTAGTAGGTCACACACTTCAGCATACGCTCTATCTTTTGCCGTTGACATTTTTTTTCAAACTGTCATATTTAGCGGGAAAGTCGCTAAGAAAAAATTTGGCCGAAAACACTGGTGCTGTTGGAAACCGGATTTATACGCAAAACCAAGTTAAGACTGGAGACAAACAGACACATATTCAGAATCTATATCGAGTCCTCTACCGATTGCTAAAAAAATTTCTGATTTTGTATTTTCTAAGCTGTGGAAAAATAACAATACATTTTCTAGTGAGTTTTCGGACGAGGCATATTCAGTAAAGTATGTGCGCGAAGAAGAGCGAAACTCCAATTTGAATAAAACTTCCACCAAATGTTCTTCTATATACTAGCTGTTAGCAGAGTCAGCACAATTTAGCACAAATACTCCTGTGCCGAGTTATGGGTTTTGCCCAAACCCGTGGTTTTTCAAGTATTTTCTATTTTTCTCAAGCTAAAATGTTTTAAAATTTGATAAAAATAGCATATTCGGAATCAGCGCAAAGAACCTCTCTTATTGTACATCGACCGCTGTACAATAAGAGAGGTTTTGGATCTAAAAGTGACAGATTTTACAAAATCCTGCGGTTGAAGACATTGTTCTCGAAGTTTTCTACTGCGTATTCGGACATGAGTTATAACGTCAGACTGAAGCCTATAAAATTTTTCAAATAGGTTTTCGAGTGTACTCACTCCAGTGGCAGTGCTTTCAAAGTCCAAAACGGTTTTTAAGAGGTTTCCCAGAGGCTGAAACTTTATAAAACTTTTTAAAAACCGTTTTTGGACCTTGAAAACACTGCCACTGGAATGAGTACACTCGAAAACCTATTTGAAAAATTTTCGTAGACTTGTACTCTGCTTTAGAAAGACATACTCGGCTGCCTAGCCAAAAATGCACACTGTGCGTAGTGTTTCTAATGACCGTTAGATAAATTATATTTTTCATTGTTTACGCTGAGTTCAAGGATTATTATGTAAAAAACCTTCAACAAGATTTGTTAGTTAGTTTAGTGTACATCTACATTTTACCATTATTTAATACTGCTCCATGTTGTTCACACATTTGAATCATGCTAGGATTTTCATTAAACTAGTAAATCATAAGTTTTTTAGATCACTTACTGCTTCACATAGTTCCATGATTTGTTCATTGGTGAGTGGAGCAACGTTCAAATGGAGTTATTCTCTCTACCAAGTTCCTTTTAAAAAGAATGAGATATGATTGATGAAACTTAGTTTTCATTCAAAATATATCGGCTAACTGAAACTTCTATATTAAAAATTCTTGTTTCTTATTTTCATCTAAAATAGTATTTGTTAAATTTGTTAAGCTAAAGTTGTCATACATTTACATTCTGTAACAAATCTCGTATGATAAAATTTGTTTTTACACGCTGAAGTTTTAATCATTTCCAAATCATTATCCTTTTTTTTCTCCCTCTGATCTACTAGTACAGTATGATTATTTAAGTGTCCTTGGAGAGTAATAGACCTTTTGTTGGAAAATTTGTATCAGTGAATGCATATTTAGCGAAAGTTGTGATCTGTATTTTTCTTCATTTTAGGTATAACATCACCGCCCTATCGTAAAACATTGTTCGATTGGTTAGAAGCTGTCTCATCTTATTGTCCAAATCGATGTCAAACATTTGTAAAACGTCAACCAAAAACTAAAAAGCAAGAACCGAAAAAAAGCATCAGTCCACCTAATGGTAATATTAAACCACCAAATCATAATCACGAAAAAACAAAAGAAGTATTAACTGCTGTTACTATCAATACCGCCGATGATACAATTGCCCTTAATCGAAAAGATAAAATACCAATAACATTACAAATTGACGGTGTTCATAACGAAACAAATTCTTTATTGTCAAATGATTATCATACAAAAATGTCAATTGTGAATAAATCGTCTAAAAAGTAAATTTTTTGTTGTTTGTTCTATTTGTTTCCATTTTTCTCGGCTTTTTTACCTTATTACTTTTATCGAGTTATAAACTCATTTGTTATTTTTTGAATAAACTAACAAGAGAGATATAAGTTTATCGTCAAAGTATTGTCTTTCTGTTCAAATCTCAATGTTGTTTAAAGTACAAAATTAATTTCAAACTAATCTGCTTGTTTTATTCGCATTTCTTTTTATGTTTAAAAATACCCTAGGTACAAGTTATTTCTAAATTAAGTTTTGTATTGAATATTTACACAAGAATAATAATCTTAACAAAGCTTTCTCTCTCGTTTTATACAGTATATTACAGGAAGAAAACATACAAGTCTCTTGTATAAAAATGTTTTTTTTGGCAACTAAATCTGCAGCGAAATAACATGATTAAATAACTAATGATCGACGGTGAAAAAGAGAAATTATAGTCACTGTTCTCATGGACTATAAGGTATTCTTTTAGAAAAATAAAAAAGATTTCTTGAACATACAAATATAAAGCAGTTATCGATAAAACAATAATTTATTAAACTGAGTATAGTAAAATATTTGGAACGGCCGATAAATCTACGGTAATGAAAAATCATGTTATTAATTTTTAAGATTTATATTGAAACATTGTACAAAAGAATTTTAGTATTGTTTATTTCGTAATGAAATAAGCGAGGACATGGTTCCATTCTCTACGAAAGCATTGTGTTTGGTAAAGCTTTAATTCTCTATAATATAGTATAGGATCAGATGGAGAATATATGCTTATACGCATCCACTATTCAGCAATTCAAATTTCTTGGATGGAAATTTTGAATTTAAACATAAACAAAATGTGATTTCATTTTCTTTGCTCATTCTTTTTGGACAAGTTGGAATTACTCAGTTATCCGCTAGTGTGGCGTCGCCTATACTATATAGACGAATAGTAAACATGACGGTATGTATTACTTGTTTGAAAAAAAAATACAAACAGAAAATGAATAAAATATTTTGTTTTACGTTTAAATTCAAATAAATCTAAGTTTTAACATGTCCAGGATTTGTGGAAAAACCACCAGATTCTAATCAAAAACCACCAGAGCATTTCCCACTTCTTTTATTAAATGGGAAGTAAATAATGGTAGAAAAAAAATATAAAATTACTAGGATTTATCTTTCATCAGATCTCACATGGAAATTTCATCTTAAAAATACACCTAAGAGATGCAGACAGATGTAAGACTCTATGAACTGAATATTCGGATCTGTTCCTACTTTTATTCGACTGCATATTTATAAAACCTGTATTTTGCCAGTAATGAATTATTGTTGTGTAGCATTTGACAATGATTTCAAAACGCATCTCGATTTACTAACATCAACTCATAAACTCGCTATCCGTATGATTACACTATCAAAGAAGTCAACATGGCCTTATCGTGTGTAATAAGAAATCTACCGCACCAGAATCTAATAATTATAGTCTGCTTAGTTTTTTGATTTTAAAGTATTGAGTTTTCGTAGAGGAAAAAAATTTCTCTTAGAACAGTATTATTCTGAAACACGTACACAAAAAATCGAATTATTCTTGTTTATCATAGTTTTGTTTATTAATTACATACAGTATGTGTATGCTCCATCGTTCTGCTTGATTTGACTTTAACTACATTGTAAAAAGAAGGAGGGAGGGAATATTGCTGTGAAACGTGCGGCTGATAACTACGTTTTAGAAAAAACCCTCCCATATCGCACAGTTATTTACCATTTATTATTAATAAAAAGAAACAAAAACACAAGGAGAAATAAAAATCTGTATTATACGGTTTTATATCTTAATACAAACGAAAATAATTCCATCAAGTGATACATTACAAATCACAAGGTAGTAGTCTAAATAAAATAGATTTGAATCGTTAACACGGTGAACGTGTAATATTGCGAAAAAAATCTAGTATCTCATAAATTGTTAATAAGCAATAATCATTGTGCAGGCTTCTACTTCTAAGATGCGGCTTCCTCATTTAGAAAAAATCTGAAGTATAAATAGTAGATGCCATTCTTAGAAAAACATTTTTCATAGGACGTTTTCAACCATGATTGTACACTATGACACTAGATTGGCTTATTTAGATGAATTTGACATTGTTCAATCTTGCAGTAGGTCTTTCTTTCTGTCTTTTTTTCCACTCATTTTGAAGTAACCTAAAGGAATATGATATATTTTCATAAACTAATGAAGCATAACAGTTACCAATATGAATCATTTTGGTTTAGTTTAGTGTGTTTAATATTTGTGAGATTAACTTGAAGGCATCACTCCAAGAAAAACATACACATACTGAGAACCACCATAACTATAAAAATCATAATTTTCATTAAATAGATAGAAAAAATGACCGAAATCAAGAATAACCCTAATACTATTTTTTGTCGAAAAACAACAATATTGTTCATCATAAAACAAAAAGTATTTAATTTTTATTCCCCTCACTGCTTTATTTGAACTAAATGACCTTGTTTTGCACACAAATTCAGTCATCCAAATGTCTCACATTAATCAACGAATAATGGCGATATAGCGATTGTGTTTCGGACAATCGGACTCTTTGGATAAATCAGAGATAGAAGAATATGATAAGATTATTCCACAAGAACAAGTAATTATCTTTTGTAGTTTAGAAAAGACGTTTATGTCCTTGCATTTTAATAAAATGCAGCATATTGCTTGCATACGTCAGATAGCATTTTTTAGACATTTAAGAGGATAAATAAGATTACGTAGAAATGTTTTTCAGTAGATTAACGTAAACAGAATCTTTCTTCTTAGGATCGCTCATGTCTTTCATGTCTAAAGAAAGGAGATCGACATATTCGTTTTTCGCTATGCGCTAGGATCCTCTGGATAAGGAGAAAAAATTTCGCTGAAAATTTTAGCCTTTTAAGGAATCTTGGAGAAATCAGTTCTGTATTCTGAAAGCCTCTCTATTTTATCATTGCTATATTCTCAAATTTAACTAAAGGGCAGACCTGCACCAGTCAAAGTTACATGACAGTTAACTGATCATACTATACTGAATTGGCACAGTGCGCAATTCTGGCTGACCATTCGGACAAGTCAATTTTTTGTATATTCACACTATGTTTTGGCTTTAGTATTGATCAACATTACGGATGCTATCATTTTTTCTCGAAAACTAAAGAAATCTGAAAACGAATTCTATAAAAAATCCCCTTAAGGCGACCAAGATTAAAATTTTTCTCTTTTAAAATTTTGTAATATACATTATTCGATGCAGTTTGGCGCGCTGATTCCGAATATGCCATGTATCTTGGTTAAAAACATATTTCTAGCGTAGAAAATGGATTCTACATAAAAAATCATAGATTTTTAAAAACTTCTCCTGGTGCCTAAAGCATTTGCGTGTTTTTGCGCTAAAACCGTAAATGTACAAGCGGTAGGAGAATATCTGTAGAAAGTTTGAGTTTTTTGAAATGGATAGTAGTCCACATCAGTATATTATGATCAGTTAAATCAGTTAACTGGTATACGTAGGAATGTTACGAACCCGAACCTACGTTCGATGTCGAAGTGTTCGGCTTTCGAACTTGAACTCAAGTTCGAGTTCGAATTCGCAAAGTTCGAGTTCGGAAGTTCGAGTTCGACTTTAAATTAACGTTAACGCAGATTTAGCAGCAAGGTTGGCTGGACACTGCTCGTAGAACATACCTGGAACTTTTTTGATACTGCAAGCCTTGAGCGGATATAATTTCTCACCTTCTGCCCCTAGTTTCATGGTGTGTAATGAATTAGTATCTCTAGGAATTAGTGTCTCACACAGGCTGCAACCTGCAATAATGGGTCATTTTCAAAATAATCTGAGATAGTCTATATGATCATAATATTCAACCTTTTAAGATATTCTATATCTTTAGTCTATCACATATAACAGTCTTATATCAAACATTTATTTCTCCGTCATAGAGCAGACTGCATAAAATCAGCTAAAACTTGACCTGTTCTCTATACTAAAATAGAAACGTTGAGGGAAACCGTCAGGGTCTTACAATTCTTCCCTGAGCATTGAACTTCACATCTACGTTATGCAAACTTTATTAATAAAGTATTATCTCCGGCGCCATAAAAAGTTTCCGGGACCGGAACTGAAACAACTTTCCGCGATCGGGACGGGACTGAAAATGACTAGTCCAGTTTGAGAATTTTTTCTTCGTCCTTTTAAACACAAATGTACCGTCTCTTTTAACAATTGCGACACATCTTTTGTGTACTCGTGTTCTTAACACATACATACCAGAACAAAAGAAATCTATGTTATTCACGCTTTTGTTTGTAGCAAAAACTGTTTTTCGAGTAAAAGTGCGAAAGTGAAAGGAAAACATTAATATGTGCAAAACTCGTGTGTAGGAGAGTATGTAATAATTGTCTAATTATCTACTTTATTTTGTTAAATATTTGATGTCGAACTCGAACTCGAACCCGAATCCAAACTTTTTAAAGGCGAACTCGAACGTTCGGGTTCGTAGCATCCCTAGGTATACGAATGAATGAGTTAAACAGTCAACCGATGACCAGCTACTAAAACATCGGTTAACCGTTGCTGGCGCAGGTCTACGAAAAGGTAATGTCAATCAGCTCAGATGTTTAAGAGATAAAATTGATTTGTAATTAGTCTTTGCTTTTAATTTAACATTTTTTATTTTTAGCTTGCAACAATGGATCCACAAAAAATGAGTACAACTGAAATTGATCTCGAATCGGTGTTGAATGTAAGACGACGTCGATTATCGTTAACAGCACCACAAGCTCCACAAGATGTCTATCGATATACGGATGTTATTATTCTAAAAGTTGAAAAATCGCATGATATACTGAGAGAAGATGCACGCTGTATATTTCATGGTTCGTTAAAGTCTTCTTTTCTCTCTGTCAGAATATTTTCATTTATTCTTTATCGTTATTTAGGAGATTATCATGTATTAGCTGACATATTTCAAAAGTATACAAGTCAATTGATAATTCATCATGCGGATCCAAATATTGTTAAAAATCATGATCGTCTAAGTGGTAAATTATATTGTACGATAGAAGTCCCAACAATGTCATTAATTGAAGTTTTAGAAATATTGCATAAGCATTATTTTTCAATTGTGGCTAATTCAACTAATTTTGGTCCAAAAACAAAATTACAGGAATTCATTTTATTACGTAATAAAGATTCGTATGATCGTGGATTGCCAGTTATTGATACTGCAAAACATTAGACACATGAGTATTCTGCTTTTACGCTTTCTTTTTGCTTTCAGGTTAGAACACAGTCCTGAAAAATCTATCTCCCTTAATATTAATTGTTCTCAAACACAAAGCAATATTTTGAAAGCTTAGAGTCAATGTGTGTTTATTTTCTTAAATGAGACACCTAATACAAATATGCGTTTCAATATATATATTCAGCGATTTTTTAAAATAATGCTTTCATATAGCATGTTCTGTTCCATTATCAAGCTTTAATTCCTTTGTGCTCTTTTTCTTATATTAACTCTAGATTTGTATGTGAGTTTCTGTATGGATCCTATAATAAATTTTAGAAAAAAAAAATTATCTAGTTTTTCTAAAAATGATGTGTAATTAGCCAAATTAGAAAATGTATGTAGTTACAATAATTCTTTTTCTTGGGACTATCACCCTATCAAATACCATAACAATGGTTTTTTCTGTGTTTTAGATTCTCATTCGTGTAATGTAATTAAATCTTCATTGAAAAGATATGTCAGTGAATACTGGTGCCGTTGATCTTCAGTCTGTTTTAAATGTTCGCCGCCGTACTCTAGCCGGTACTACAGAATTACCTCAAACTCATCTTCGCTATTCGGATGCAATCTATTTAAAACGAATCGATGATAATCATAATATTTTCAATATAAAATCGCGTATCGTATTATTTGGTGAATTAAATGTTTTACGCACAATATTTGAACGTTATACAACGATAATTTATGTTGTTGAAGAAAATTCAGGTTACCGTAAGAATTCATTTACGGGTGGTACATTTGGGGCAACAGAAGAAGTTGACGAAGACTCGGTAGAAAACGAGAAAGAAGATGATCAAATGTTACCAATTGTTTCAACATTAAAAAGAACAAGTATCGGTAGAGAATCACCACCATTATCTTCATCACCGGCGTTATCTTCATCACCACCGTTATCTTCGTCGCCTCTATTACGAAAATCACATTCAATAGTTCGTTCTCAATCAGTGGATTATGTTGATCGATTGCAAGGAAAACGTTATGGAAACATTGAACTTCCATCAATGAATCTTATGGAAATATTGGAAATTTTATTAAAAAATCACTTTGAAATAACAAACGTATCAAGCGATTATCTCGATGATGTCTTACATCAAAATTTCGTATTTTCGAAAAGTAGCCAAACGTCTTCGAAAGGACCATTAAACTGGTTTCATAGATCAGGTTCCATGCAATCATGAACAATCACAAATCCTAGTTTTATTAGGTTTATTCGTAAAAAATCAATATATTTCTGCAACCAGCTAACTCAGTATCAGAAACTACTTAATTTGTAGAAATATGTGATGCGAAACAATAAGTATTATTTTTAGTTTACATAAATTATTGCCTAATTCATTAATATTGTATAATGTTAACGTGAGAATAGATAAGCTTTGCTCGTAGTTAAGTATTGTTATTTTTAATTTCTTTACATTAAATAATAATTGATGTAATTTCTAACTCTTCGATTTTAGTCTTAAAACAGTAATATTATTCGACTTGGTCACGTAGCTCTGCTACCGCAGTGTGTGTATGTGTTTCAAAAAGCGTAGTAGTTTGTATTCTTGCAATATTTCCTAAACAAAAGAATGTATAGAGTGCAGGGATATCTCAAAATATTGAGCATACTTTTCACTTTAATTTAAGAGTTCTGAAAGTATTTTGGTTCGAATATTGTAATAGAAACAAAATATAGAAAAATCGTGATAGAATTATACTGCGTTACCAGAGTTACGTGGCCAAGCCGACTTCTAAAACAGCTCTGTATTACCCTGACATGCACCCAACCAGTTGTTCGAGGGGTACTTCGAGTACTCGGAAATATACTTTCAATGGGCCTTCGCCGAGAGCTCGAGCCCTCGGAAAATGGCACTTCGGACCCTTGATATAAGCTTTCGAGAGGTATTTCCGAGCCCACTTTTCATCTTTGCTTACTTGTTTCTGACTTATAACCACTAGTTAACTGTTTTTAATTAGTTCAAATCAGTTGCAAACATCTGATTCTTCAATTAATTGACGAAAAAATCTTCATACGTCTATATCTTCTAGTGTTCTGCAACAGTCAACAGCTCAGCGAAACGCATTTAATATCTGGACACGTTTAAAACGTTTAGAGAGACAAAAATGCTATAGTCAAACGCATCAATACTCAACTATCTAAAACCCACGTATAAACACATTTTTCCAAAGGCAAACGTCTGCATAGTTAGATATGACATACATTTGAGAGCGCCACATACTAGAGATTACACGGATTGTGAAAAACCATGGCTTGGATCCGTCTGGAATCTGACGACCCGTAAGCAGACCGGACGTATTTTTTTATCCAAAGAGCCGACAACATTAAACGACGATACGGAATCAAGTGTATGTAAGTTGAAATTTCGTTTTTTATTAGTTGTTATCGACTGTCGCAACAAAGCGAAAAAATCATCAATTTAACACTCATCAATTTTCTGGAGATCAACAAAAAGGACAAAAAAACGAAGATTAAAAGAACCTGATGACATGCTTTGACATAATAATTTTTTTAGACATACATATTTTCTGCCATTTTTCAAGATAGAATTTCTTTTTTTCGTTCTAAATATAGATCAAGAAGAACAAGCATTTATCTGACATAAAGTTGGTAGCTGTGATAAACAATAAAAAATGAAATAAAACTATAGTTTGTGCCTTGACGATTTAAACTATAAAGACTTATACTATATGTATAGATATAAAACAAGAAATAATATAGACAAACTTTTCTTTCTTCTTGCGTTGTAACCATGTGTTGACAACTATGACACGAATCGAATGTACATAGACTACCTTCAAGAGATAATTCCCGTAGGTTGTCATCATTTAGTCTGCTTGAAACTTATATCGTAAGTCATGATATTTCACCACCTACTAGAAAGTACTTAAACGGTCATTTTCCTCTCTTTTTGGGCGATATTAGACGCAACTACAGAATATTTTTGTAAACAGACAGTCCATTTCGCTAGTTTTACTTGCTGACCTAAGTTGCCCAATTGCCAACTTTGATTAGCATTTGGACATTCCATCATTTTACTGATAGTCGAAACTAATATAGTCAACCTTGTGGTAGAAATATCACAATGTGAAAAAAAAACTTCAAAACCTTGAACTTTTTTACATAAAAAAGTTGATGGTTTTCATACAGTATGCAATTTGTCAGAACAAAATGGGAAATATCTCCCGTACATGGGATTTATTGGAAAAAATTTTTAAAATTCCACAGAATTCCCAATAGACGAGTAATATTACTTAACACAAGAAGAATTTGCATTTTGTTACGTATAATTTCTACTGAAGAGCTAAAAAGGTCCACTCTATCTTTCACAGTTTTGAAGACGTCTTACTCTAAACTTTGAAGCGAACTTCGAGAAACAAGGTGGATTTATTTTTGATTTAATTTTAAAATACTTTTTTTTTAATACAAAAACGGTGACTTTTTTACGGTAAATTTTAGATTGTTGTCAAATCTAAAAAAACGGACACAACGTCAAACTATAACAAATGATGCTTAGTTTACTATTATTAACGATGATTCTATTAACATCACTCAATAGAAACGTTAGTGCATTCCATTCAAATGAAACTGTTCATTCGTCAATTATAAACACTTCATTGACCGAAGAAAAGACAAAAACATATGATCTTGATTTTGATGATGAAGAGATGTCTTACTATAGTCCTTAAATAATTGTTTGCATGAGATTTTCAACTGGCAAGAAGCAACTTGTTAAAAAGCGTTTGTACATTAAAACTCAACGGTGGTTTCTAAGTAATTCAGCTTGTTCATGTAATTTATTTTTTCTAAAAAATAAAACTAAGAAGTAATTTATTTTTTATTTTGAAATAATATATTTATTTCGAGAAAAAGATGCATTGGATTATTTTCACTATATATAAGTCAACCGAATACCGAGAAGAACTCACTTTAGTTAAAATGTTCACAGCCAAGATCCTGGTCGAGAAATCAGAAATCTTAAATTTCTTAAGTTTTTGCATTTTTTGTCAAGACCTTCCTGAAAAACATTCGAAAAGTTAGAATAAAAAAAAGCATTCTGTGAGACTGACACCTAATTGCAATTTGTGTACAAAATTATTGTAGTACTAGGACTCATTGACTCGCGTACTCTACTGATTTGAAATGAAAATTTTTTTGCCCAGTACTTGAATTTGTGAAGAAATACTAACTATACTACTATGTTTTCTACGACGAATTAAAACTCCACTAGTTACACTGATTTCAAGAACGAAAAGAAGGCCGGAAAAAACGAGACAAAATTAGGTTTAATCGTTTTTAAAACACATAATATTCTTCTTAGTTATATACTACTGTTGTTGTTTTTCTTATCCACAACATGAACACAAAAACAACAAAAAAAATCTGGTCGTATAACTAAAATTATCTATTGAGTCTTTCTTTTATATGGTTCAATCGTTAAGTATGCGGTAAAACGATAGTACATGGATTTGCAATTTCTAAAATGAGTTGAATTTTTTCATCACCCCAACAAATCACTAGACTTTTATATTCATGTAGCCTTCAGAGGTTGTAGTTATAACTGAGACTGCTCTTCTTTTTTCTCTTTCTTCCTCAGTTTAATAGACAGAATCTATCGCTCAAGAATTTGTTTGTCAAGGCTAAATGGTAAATTAACCTTGATTTTCATTCATATTAAACTAAAAAATTTCTAATTAAACCGTATGCACAAGATCAAAGATAGTATCTTATATAGCTTTAACAAAACAAGGATAAGTAAACAAAATATTATCTCTCCATCCATATTATGAAGGTGAAAATATATTTCGTCCATATTTTCAGATTATTAATTATATCAATGTGCTTTCTATTTTATGAGTTTACTCTAATAAGAAAGACGAGCAACGTATATGTTTTGTTTATCATTTGTATTTCCTTCGTTGTTCTTCATTTAAACATGTGTTTGTAGACTCTTTTTACTTGTCATTATATTGCCCTCAACAGTTGTGTTTTGAAGCTAATGCTACCAAATCTCATAGAGGCAATTTATTCTTTTGCTCTTTTATGTCTAGAGAACACCTGATTTATTTTTTAACTACTAACTTGGAAAGAGGACAAAAATGCATGTATCGAAGGTATGAAAAAATTTATCCCTAATAAATTAGATTGTCTTTAAGCATCTTTCTTTTGCATCAAAAATCTCCTTCTCAATAACATATTTCAGTGTCAGAGTGTCCTCTGGTTTAAATTATTGTGTTATAGAAAGAGTATCAACATTGTATTCTCCTGTCACTAAACTAGTATTATGGTGTCAACAATAGTCAGACGATATTTTGCTTAGTAAGCTCATAATTACTTTTAGAAATAATCCTTGTTGTTAGATTCTGAGTACTTTTAAATTGTTTAAACATATGGAGGTATAAGACTTTATTGAATATCAAATTTAGACTTAGCCACTTTAGAACTACTATCAGCAATACAATACGATTGACTTCAATTGATTGTATATGAACGAGTTTGCGGCGAGACAGTAAATCTTCATATGTTCCGAACAGATCTATGACCAGGGAATTATAAAACATTCAATTATGCTATTCGTGATCTACATATTTTTTTACATTACAGATATGATTTCAACTTTACCTAACCAGAAGAAGCTTCTGTTGAAAATTACTAAAAAAGAGTATATCAGGTAAAAAATCCACAGGCTCTGCTCACTTTTCACGAATGGTAAAAGCTTGAAAATATTGCACAGAGAACACAGCGTGCCAACATAGACTTACGGTCTAAAGTGTTTCTTTTTGCTAAGCTTGAATTAACTAAGAACAGTTTCTCATGGAATTTCGCTCGATTAGTTATGTAGCTTAATCTGCTTTGACATGAAGCTGCACGCTAGTTTTCGTTTGAGACACCCAAGCACACAAAAAACATCGAGTATCGTGCAATGCGTTACGGTGGCCAATTTACTGGTCGACGCATATAGATGCAGATAAATGTTTTTCTCGATGCAACTAGATAGCATTGCCCATTAATTGACATTTTCATCGCGAAAAACTCGGTGCATTTAAATATATTGAGCAATACATCGACCGACGCGACTAGCTATCTCGATGCTCTAGCTGTAATATCTAGATAAAAGAGTAAAAAATATCGACCGATACTCCAACTAAAGCATCCAGATATTTCGGCTGGAGTACGTTTGCTTGGGCAGAAATAGAAGGAGATTAATATTATTGGATATCCTCATTTTTCCTACCAATGCGGCTCCTATTCCATTTCAGTTCATTCGAAACTCATAAAAATAAGCTTCAGTACTGTTTCTGAACAGCTGGCTACAGTACGCGCAGAATGCTCTATATTCTTAACCGAAATCCTACTGAAAAATTAACGAAATGGTCGAGAACAATAGTTACATTATGAGTAGGAGATAACTATAAATTTTATCAAGGTTCATGTGCTAAATCTGAATGCGAATGAAATGAGATTCAATTTGATTGTTTTCTCGTTATACTACTTTTTGCCTATGTTTCCCTATTTTATTTCTTCATCTTTTGACAGGTGATTATATTAGCCGTGATTTGGATATATCTCTTAACTTCTTGATTATTTCTGTCTATGTATATGATATGTTATGATGTATAAGTCTTCTTTTTGTCATACAAAATAGCAGCCTTGATCGCATGTATTATTGCATTAATCATAGTCAAGGAGTTGATGTACGCACGTACACAGATGGGAAAAGAAATCATATATACAGGATTTTCTTCTATAGTACCCATATCTATGTATCGAACTATGTAAAAGAGAATTTTTTTTGGTTGCTTCTTCATTTTCGCTGCGACGGTAATATTTTTTCTTTAATTTTATACTAGGATACTGTACAAAAGAAGTCATGTTTTCATGTTTTTTCTTTTTCTTAGACGCGGCGGATTCTCTTATTATTTATTGATGAAGGTTCTTCCTTTTTTCTTTTTTTCCTCTTTTTGTTCTATGTCTTGAGATGCTTAAGGGAGTACGAATACAATGCATGTATTATGTATGAATGTGTAGTTTAATTAGGCTTTTCTCTCAATAGGACAAGTTCTTCTTCATTACATTTCTGTTGTCAATACGATCACCTTTGATTCTTTACCAAACTGAGAGAAAAATAATGAAAATCTTACGTGCGCTTCTTAGTCCGCAACATTTTTGACTTTTTCTCGGCTTAGTTTTGCTTTCTTCAGTTAGACAGCAATTTCTATTAAATAATCCTCATTTCTTGATAATTAGATGTTCACAGACTTGTCCAAACCCTAATACACGTTACTAGCTACCAAAATGATCTAGTTCTATATTAAACGTGATGAATAATGCTAATTTAATAAAAAGAAAATAAATAAAAGTTTACTTCTTGTTTAAAATTTCTGGACGATGAGGTCAATTCAGCATAAAAAAGAGAGTATTTCGAGAAGGATCTATCATATATAAACTGGAAGATTAGTTTAGCATCTGAGTCAAAACGTCAAAACTAAGAAAACCAAAGGGATCAGAATGTTGTTTTACATAGATTTAGCGAAAAAAGTCAAGCATTGAAGTCGAGGAAGTATTGAGGATTAAACATCGTCGATCTACATTTGAACTGTTGTGGTTAAGGTTACATATTTATAAATTTTTATCTATAAAATCTATTAAATGGTGATATTCTTAATATGAAGATGATTTGTGTATCTTTTTGCTCTAATTGTGTTGCTGCTGTTTGTATTGTTACTTTATTTCTTCTTCTTATTTCTTCATCGAATTGAAAGTTTACATTAATAACTATGCCGATCTCTTCGTTTAATAATAAAGAAAAAATCTCGTGCAGTCTCTTGAATTGCAGAGGATTTTATTTGATTTCTGAATGGAAAAAGTTTTAATAATTTGTGTAACTAATTAACTTTCTAGTTTTCATTCTCCTCAACTCTGTACAGTTAAGACGTTCTGTGTATAAGTATATATATACATATATAGTAAATATATATTTTCTATCATCCTCTTTTTAAAGAAGCTCATTTTTTAACGTGTGGCCTCAAATTTCCACGATAAATGCTGGATCTTCGACAACCCGTAATATCTGAAATTGTGGGTAATGTTCTTCATCTGATCTATGGGAATGATTCGATGATGTTTTATAATAATAATGCACACAATGTTTCTTATCTACGTGGCACACCACTGTTCATGTCGTACTCTCAATTTCATCAGAAACAATTTCATACGTCAAGTCATTACAATTTGGACTATCCCACTCAAGTCATATCTAAAGTCAATCACTTACAAACACAGGCCTTGCACCGTCCCTGAATGCAGCAATCAACACAACAATCACATGCGGCAGTAACAAATCAATCAAGCCATACTATACAATGACGTATGCAACTCCAACAAGTAAATACTGCGTCTAATATTGAAGATAACGACAGGACGTATTCAGATAATGATATGAGTAAAGAGAGAGTGCCGGGCGAGCGTGCTAAGACAGAAATCTGTACAGATGACTCCTGGAACAAATATGGTTACCATTTCGATTTCGACCTTACTTGATTTCTCTCGGGCACGGAACGGTCTGCTACACAAGCTAATACTCATATTCAATATAGTCAAAGTAAAGATGGAGATATATCTAGCAATGCTATTCGTTATGCCGAGACCAGATATGTGTTTCCACCATTTATTGTGGAATAAAATTGATAAAATTAAGGATGAGTTATGTCTTCATTACGCTAATAAGCATAACGCTAGACCAGAGTTTGAAGTCATTAAAACTAATTATCGTCGAGAAATAATATTTTCCATCAAAAATCGTGAATCATTCATTTGCCTATTTGGTGTAGCCAGCAATTCTTGGTGACTTGAAATTTATAAAACGTTACCTCATCGACTCCTTCCACAATTTTCGTTAGTGTTACATGATATTTCAATGAGCAAAAATATTGATGAACTGTTCAATAAATGCAATTTTCTTATCCTGATATTGACAGTGCTTTTGGAATTAACGATAAAGACAAAAAACGCTTTAATAATTTGTGGAATTAGCTGGGATGCTACAACAGCCAAATATAATTAAAGCAGATGTAGATTGGGATAAAATTAAATGCCTACCATACAAATTTGCAAGATCAATACATGGTATGTAATGAGCAACAATCCAGATTAGTAAAGACACTATCGAATGGTGATCAAATCCCTGCAAAATAACGTTATCTCCTATTGCGCCTGACTTTTCTCCTAGTGTACAACAGTTTATGAGAAGGTTTGATAGTTTGATATGTATCTTGCTTCCTCACTCCGTCCCGAGTGAGTTTAGGTACTAAAGTTCATTGGAAAGTTTATAACTATTTTTTGTCGTTTACTGCTGGTTTTGGGGAAGAGCATTGGAGGACCTCATCAGTTGGCGATGAATATTCCCATTTCGTCTCCTTCTTATCATTGTTATAAGATCGCTGCATTTCCTATTTTCCTTTAAATAAACATCACTTTACTTTATCACCAGAGCTAAGGCGAAAATTATCTTATGTGCGAGCGCTACCACTTAAAGGCAAAAGAACAGGTGATGTGCATGTAAAAGCTAAAGTCAAACAACTTAATAAAGAATCAAGGTTTGAACTTCGTTTATTTCTGTCCAAACATCTGGAGCACTCTTTGAAAGAAAGATTTTCGACTTCGAAAGCAGAAGTTTCTTTTTGGTCAAAGCTCAAACGCAACTTTAACGCTTCACCCTTTTTGAAAACTTTTATAGGTGAGAAGAGAGTAGTTATAACAGAAACTGGTGAGATGTTAGAGAAGGCAGCCGATTATTATAAAAAATTATTCGAAAAACAAGCGGTAGTTAGACCTCATCCGTATGTAGGTTCTCCTGGAGTTGCTTGGGACAATAGTGAGGACACTATTCCGTGTATTACTCTAAAAGACCTTCTTAAAGTCGTTAAAAGCAGGAAAACGAAACTGTCGTGTAATGCGCAACGAATTTCGACTTTTTTATTTTCGAATTTCTGCCTACCATCTATTAGACGGGTCTTTTGAGAGTCTTCAATCAGTCATTGTCAACTTTTGTACGTCTATCTTATTGGAAAACTGTAAGAATTAAACACTACTTGCTAAAAAAGAATCGATTTGCTTCGTAGCTGATATCCGCCCGATCTCATTGTTAGAAGTTTTTCCAAAGGTTTTAGAGTGGTTGCTCTGGGTAATAATTCAGAAACTTTTGGAGAATCGTGGCATTTTAGATAATTCCAAGTCAGGATTTAGACCTCGTTTCCGGCTTCGAACTAGTCTATTATCCATGCTAGACCAAGTATATTTTTATATGAGCGATAGTTCTCCTGTATGTACTATTTTTGTTGATTTTAAAGTGGCGACCAATCATAGTGGGTCGACTGCCTAGGAAAATTAAATAGTCTTAGTATTCTCAAAGTGCTTATTGCTTAGATTAAGTTTTGGGTTGAAGGACGAGCAACCTTTATCGAAATGAATAAAATACGTTCTAGATATTTTTGCATCGAAAGAGGGGCTCCCTAAGATCATGCTTTTCTCCTACTTTGTTTATAACTTATTTTTGAGGCTATAGAGTTTTCTCATTAATAGTTTGCAAAATAGCTTTGCTGATGATCTAGCAGGCGTTGTAACAGGTACGATGGGAGTGAAATTTACTGCGCAATGTATTCATTTGGAAAAAAGGGTTACTGAGTTTTTTTCAGAAGCTAGAATTTTATGCAGATTTGGCTATACATTTAATTAACTATAAAAAACGGAGTTGTTATGGTCAGCGCGTGTGCCGGGCTAGCCTAAGTTTGATATACTATGTAATGGAACAAAATTAATTGGACCTCTACCTTTAGATACCTACGATATAGAGTAATATCAAGATTAGATTGGGCTGTATGATTGTTTTGACTAAAGCTAAACTTAGGAAACAGATGGCTATAATTAATTCTTACCGTGTTTTTAGTTCGATGTAACTATTTTAGGCGTTTTTTATCTACTACGTTCGTTCTTCCTATTTTGGCTTGCCTTTTTGCTATCTTTCCCCTATTTAAGCCTTGTCAACAACAGGACCTGACGCATTTTTATTTTACTTGTCTTAGAAGGATTTATCATGTGACACAATTAAACGACATTCTCTTTTCTCTACTGAGGTGAAATTTGGTTCATAACGCGAAGAATCTTGAAATATGATCTTACAAGACCATATTACAAAATTTCATAAGATTTCGTAAGATCTTCGAAGATCTTGTATGATCGTGCAAGAAGTGACAAGACCTTGCAAGATTATATAATTTCTTGTTACAAGATCTTATAGGATCTTTAATATCTCTTCTGATTTTAGAAGATCTTACGACAAGAAGTTACAATATTCCGCAAGATCATACATGATCTTGAGATAGTAGCAAGATTCCATAAGAAATCATCAGGTCTTATAAGAGGTCTTTCACCTGGCTTATAGGATAAATCCGCTAAACAGTGGAAAAGATTCATGGATGCGCTGCTTAGTTCTGTAGATGGTGATATCCTAATGGAGCCGGCTTCCTTAAACGTGTTTAGAGAACAATGGCTGAATGAGACGAGGATGATCTTGAACTACTTGAGTTTTGTCTCGAGTCTTTTTTATAGTTCAGCTTTGTCAGACATATTTGGCGTGTTCGCTCTGTTACATAGTTTTATATTGTGTATTCTATTTTCTTCCTTATATTAATTATTTTTCGTGGTTCTCTTATTGTATCTTGTCTTAACAAGCCCAAAAAACAGTAATAAAGCACATATATATATATATAGTAATTATTATTAGAAATAATCATGCAAATATTTTTTTTGATTAAACAAATTGTCGATTTACATTTGAACTGTTGTGGTTAAGGTTACATATTTATAAATTTTTATCTATAAAATCTATTAAATGGTGATATTCTTAATATGAAGATGATTTGTGTATCTTTTTGCTCTAATTGTGTTGCTGCTGTTTGTATTGTTACTTTATTTCTTCCTCTTATTTCTTCATCGAATTGAAAGTTTACATTAATAACTATGCCGATCTCTTCGTTTAATAATAAAGAAAAAATCTCGTGCAGTCTCTTGAATTGCAGAGGATTTTATTTGATTTCTGAATAGAAAAAGTTTTAATAATTTGTATAAACTAATTAACTTTCTAGTTTGCATAGGTTTCGTCGACAATTTGTTGATCTTTCTTTCAATACCTAGCAGCTTCCTTAAAACTTTTATTATGAAAGGCAATATGACAGTTTATTTCTCTAAGTCGAAGAATTAGAAGACTCATAGATCGGAATTAAAACGTACTTTGTTTATTTTGAACTTAGGATGTTTTAACATTTCCACACGCGCATTTTTGAGAGAAAAAATTTGATATTTCTTTTTTTTTTTATTCAAAAAAATGACTGATATATGATTCGTTTTTAATTCGTTTTTATTTGTTATCGCTTATTTACCAAGCTGCTACCAAAGTTATGCTTAGGCTCTTTTTTTCATCTATGTATTATGATGATGAAATGTGCTATTATAAGGCTTCAGTTGAGTCAATAAATTCCTTTGTGTGTGTGTGTGTATTTTTTATTTGTAAATAGATGCATGAGACAGATCGGTTGATTATCATAAGAAAAGAATTACTTCTAGGACAATTAGTTTAAAAATTGTTCACTTTAGTCGTCATCCAGTAAAACGGAAGAAAGAAACAATGAGTAGATAGGTGGGTTTTTAATATCAAAATCAGAAATCCCAGATCTCCTAATTTTAGCTGAAAAATTCTGATTTTTGGAACTTTTCTGGCTCGTTTCTGCTCTTTTTTGTTCAAAGGTCGCTTTTTTTGTCAAAGGATTTTGGACTTTCGTTTTCTGATTTCTTGCTTTGGGTCTGATTTCCCTGGTTAAAAAGCATAGAGATCACAAATCATTGTCCATGATAAATGCATAGTTCAAATTTAGTTAACTAGAAAAATAGAATTATGTTTTTTACCAAAGTAATTGAAAGTAGTTTTGTCTAACAAATCTGCAGTCATTTATCATATCCTTCTACTAAGAGAACTAACCATTTTTCATTATTTTAGAAGGCATAAAAACTTTATCCTCACTGAAACAAATGCTTATCTGTTTGTGATTCATAAACAGTGAGATGAATCGTTATATATCTCACTGATTGGTTTCCAAGGGGGAAAAAGCACTTTTTTTAGTATAGCACCTCAGCACCTTTTCGGCACCTCTTGGCACCTTTTCACACCTCTTGGCACCTTTTCGGCACCTAAAACTACCGATTTAGTCTATCAGTAACGT
>CAJNOQ010002454.1:0-24248 GCA_905250885.1 Didymodactylos carnosus | reverse complement strand
TCCTAATGAATTTTCCTGCCTTGAGATATTGAGACTCGAACATCTGACCCTCACCCTCACCTTCAGGTAAAATATTCGAGTCTCAATATCTCAAGGCAGGAAAATTCATTAGGATCGAATTTTTCCCGTCGTACTACTACGACCATGGGCTACCAGTGTGGCAAGTTTCAAGTCAAAATTCGAAAGTCGGATTTTGCTCGAAATCCAAGCGCTATAGGGAAAAATTGACTAAAAATTCAATATCTCAGCAACAAAGGATCATGGGGATGAACCAACTTAGGGTATTTCACTACTCACTGAGGTCTACAAGATACAAGTAGTCCGAGTTCAAAAGCGATTTATAACCTCAAGAGATTCCCTCATTAGTGTAATGAATGTCATTAAATGTGAAAAAAGTTTATCGAGATTATGCTTTTCAATTTCGGTAAAAAATCCTTCACTGGCTTTTGGCCGTTGGCGAAAGCTTAGTGGACTTTTGCCAATATTGGCAAAAATACTATTGTCGAAATTCGGGTAAAGCATCGACCTCTTCTCGAACACCGTTACGGATGGGATTTCAATGAAGGAAGAGTTTAGATAATAGAACCAAACTTGAACAGAGAAATATTAATAAATCATTGATATTCTCAAACAAATTTAGAAAAATTGATTCTAAATTATTGAATAGGCAAAGAATTAACTTATTTTTGTCTATTTTTTATATTCCTGAAGAGTGAAGTGAACACAGTGGTTACTGATGATATACATCAGTAACCATTGTGTTCACTTCAAGCTTGTATATACCAGGTAAGTTTCTTACTTAAACAACTGAAATTATACACAAATATTAAAAATTGAACGAATTCAGAATGAACAATGGTTTAAACAATATGCCGCACATCGTGATGAATTTAATCAACGTTATTCTAAACAAAATATCAGTGGCAAAAAATTATTGCTTCATGATTTTCTTGAGTCTCGGCTGATAAGATCGTTCAGGAATGTCTTAATCGATCGTTGTGCGAGTTATATATAGAAGATAAACAGTCTTTGAGACATATCACGAATCAGTGAATTAATTATAAACATGCCTTTATTGTTAAAGCAAAAAATGGAGCTCAGTATTTTCATACGTTCATTGCATTGCACGTACTACAATAAAAAAACTGTTGGTCTTTAAAATTGACAAGAAGGTTGACAAATTCCAATGAAAATAATACATAAAGCTTAATTGATTTGATGTCGTATATATTTTCTGAACGCACTTTTGTGTTTGACATTTTAGGAAGTAAATGCCGATGTGAAGTTTATTTTGCCATAAGTGCTCGACGTTCAAATAACTATGCAAAAGTCAATTTGTACAGTGAAAGAACAACGTTTCAGGCACGTGTGCTAGGTGGAAATACGATAATTGGTAATTCGCCTATGAAAGTATCATCCACTAGCTATGACACTAACAACTGATAACGACAAATCAATTCTTATTGTTTATCACGGTGTACAATCATATGCTGATTCTCTTATTACATACCAATAAGCACAATATCAAAGTTGATCATTCCGTCAAATTAAAAAACAGTTGTAAAGTTTTTGTTTTTTATTACAATAAACTCGCCTTTTTCTGTTATATAATATCCGGGTCATTACCTGACAATTTTACTTTTATAACAGATGTTAAGTTTTTTTCTTTCATAAAAATCTGAGTTGAAGTCTCTTTTTTTTGAATGGCGAAAACATAAACTTTCTAGCTATCGTTAATCAGAAGTTATTAAAAAAAAAATGCTGACGATTATTTTTATACTGGACAGACAGTAGTTTATATTTCATATCATCGCAAATAGTGAATTGGTCCAAAAAGTCTTTGCTAACTTATATATGGTGCCAAAGAATCGTTTTAAATATTTTGGTATGAAATTTGATAGTTTTTTGACAGAACAGAATTAGAATTCAATTTATTCGTATAATCACTCATGATTGATGGCAAAACATAATCAATCAGATCAAATTTTGTATAGAAAATGATCTGATTTTTTTAATGTTAAATTCCATGCTTCTCTAACTGCAAGTGAACATCGGGACTATTTTTGTTTAGGCTGATAAAAATTTTGACGCTACATGTTCTATTTGTGATTTTAAATATGTTGACTGAAACGAAAAATTTTGTAAAAAAAGAACATCGAATGACTAACCTTTTGTTCAATATCTTGAATAGAATATCGTTGTATATTGTCAAGTAATACCCTCTCATTTTACAAGTGATATTAAATGTTAATAAATAATCTTTTCCAATATCGCATTCTATAGAAAAAAAATAAATCTAAAAACATTTAAGCCTTCAACACTCTAGAATAAAAAAAATTGTTTAACACGTTTTATTAAAATAACAATGTATAAAAGAATTACAAAATTCCTTTTTTTCTCAAAAAAAAACAACAACACGCGAATACACAAAACAGACTTTTTATTCGTTTATGGGAATTTTTTTCAACACCGAATAGCTCCAGCGATAGCCATAAATGTTCCAAATGTACCTCCCGCTGATATGACTGATTTTCCCACGGTAGACACTAGTTCTCGACCACGTAAACCATATCTAAAGCAGATGAGGATCACCAGAGAATAAAAGATGTATCACAACAAACGGAGAAAGAAGAATTCAGTGATTTTAATCACTTTCAAATACCAGTTTGCTTATAATCTGTATTAGACATATAGCTGCTTTATTTTTCAATTTTTTAAAAAGCATTTCTGCTGTTTTTTTACCGCTTACTATCAGAATGAAATTGTTTTTCTCTTACTTAATTGCAGTGAATCCACCAAAGACAATTCCAGTTACCATCCCAACAGTAAAGCCCATTGCAAAACCAATTTTAATACGATCGAAACATGTAACTTTTCTACCTTGTCCCTGTTGATAACCAGCTGGTACTGCAGGCATCTTATCTGGATTGTGCGTATGAATGAGAAATGTACATTAAAAAATGTAAAAATGAAATTCGATGGCTGCTACTCACCTGAGTTATACTATTTTAAATTGGATAAACACCTTCTGATAAGACTATGATAGAAGAGAGTTTAGTTACAAAAAGTAATGCAGATTTTAGATAAAAGAGTGTTGCTTCAAAAAAACTTGAGTAAAGAAAATCTGAAAGCAAAAAAATTAATTTTCTTTATAATTTTGCGTTGAAAGAAGTTACCTGCCAATAAATGCTATCAAAAATGGCCGTCGATTTCAGCAGAAAATCAACAGAGTTGATTGGATAAATGAGTTTTGGATACATGATGCAATCAAGTTGTCGATTAGATGTCACCACTTATCAGACGAACTCGTTTCTCCGATATTTTTGCTCTTATGAATGAAAAGAGCTGAATGATTTTTGAGTATAAAGCACCCTACAAAAAAAATATTTTATCGGCACTGGTTGTGCACGGGTACGCACCGGTGCCGAATAATGTTTTTTCTGGGCACCAATGCACATCGGTGCCAGAAAGAATGTAAAAAGCTCGCATCGGCGCGTACCAGTGCCAGAAAGAATGTAAAAACCTCGCACTGGCGGGTACCCGTGCCAGAAAGAATGTAAAAAGCTCGCATCGGCGCGTACCAGTGCCAGAAAGAATGTAAAAACCTCGCACTGGCGGGTACCCGTGCCAGAAAGAATGAAAAATTTCGCACCGGTACGCACCAGTGCCGAAGTTTTGTTTTCAGTCACCATTTTGTTTTGTCAATTTCTGTCTATATTAACACCACAGTCTACTTCTAATATTTTGAATGTCTTTCTGATTTCATCTTTTCCTTCTCATAAGAGAAGTGCCGCATGGTTTTGGCATGTCGATGTGGTACTGATCAGTGCCGCATTCTAATACAAATTTAGAAATATATCGGTACTGGTTCGGCACGGGTGCGCATTGACAGTGCCGCACTGAAATTTTTTTTCTAGGGCAGAGTTCCCAGATGCTCAATCAGAAATGCGGAAAATTGTGGAAACTTTTTCTCAGAATGCGAAAAAAAACTGGAAACGCATTTTCATAGTCTAACTTCAGCCGTTTTCACGCACAGAGTCAAAAAAATGTTTTCTCTAGCACTTTGCGGTTTTATTCAATAAAATGAAAGAGAAAAACAAACAGCAATGTAAGTCCCGATTTTAGTTGACACGTTGTTTTTGGACTGTATATTTTTGATTAAAATGAATAAATTTAAGCACATCTGGCGTTGATGAGAAATAATTATAAATTGACGAATGACTGGCTACTTAGCTGGACAATAGGATGAGAAGAGAATCCTCAATAGATAGAAAATTTTCTTTTTAAATCTTATATGAACAGGGAAAAAACAGAAAATGCTTAAAATGCGGAAAAAACTCCAAAATGCAGAAATTTGTCCGCTAAATGCGAACCATCTGGGAATTCTGGTATAAACCTAGTTTTTGTTACAAAAGAAGCTTCTGTCCACACAAAACGTTCATCGCTTTCAATAAAAATCCCCCCTCGATTCAGCACATTTTTGGAATTGACAGCTAACCTCCGCATACTTGTCAAGGTGCTTGCTATCACTACTGCTGCCACTGAAAGAGATAACTTCTTTGAACGATAAGTTCGAACATGCATGCACTGTACAACCTGACATCGGCAGCGTAAGTGATCGCAGTCACCTAATAAATGGAATAAGTATTTGACTAAAGCTTTTGAAGTAAATTTACTTGCACTATGTGCACCCGAGTGAAAGTCATCTTACAAGATCATACAAGATCTGCCGTTTTCGTATGAAACCTTGTAACAAGGTCTTATGGCATGTTCTTACAAGATCTTGTCTTAGGATGTTGTAAGATCCTGCGGAATCTTGTAACTTCTTGTTATAGGGTCTTACATGATCAGCTCATAAGGCGTGACAAGATTTTACAAGATCTTGTAACACGAAAGCGTATGATCTTAGGAAATCTTGATATACGATTGCTCGCCCTGAGAAGTACTTACACTTTACTTATCAAGTACTTTCTCTAGGGAGTACCTATTCGTGGGCTTTGCGGGTGATCCGCAAGCACTGTCCTTATTACTTAACCCAAGTACTTGCGCAAGTACATTCACTAGGGCGTACCATACTTGACCATGACCATATACTTTTCTGTATATTGTACATTCACTGTAAAAAGTAAAAGCACAAACGTGGGAAGACACAAACGTGGAGCAGATCCGAGGGAAGGTGTCCGTGGAAAAATACAGTTATTGAGACAATCTGCAGGCGGTGTATCTGCCATGTCTTTAAAAATAACTTCAAATACTAAATTTAGATTATACATTATAGAGCAGCTCATCAGCTAAATACCAAACGATGGTTTCATAGAACTTTAAAATTCAGTACGATCATAATATTTTTTCTCGGTCCGATTGTCACGATTTTGCAACTAATTTTTCGACGGCTGTTTTTCCAAGCTATATAAGGTATGAAATAAAATCTATCATGCCGTCAAATAGAGCATCTTTTGAGCTAAGGTGTAGTGTTCACTATTTGAACCGTTGAAAAGTTGATTTTCATTTTTTTGCCTAATGTTTGCCTGCTGCACACTGTGCGAAAGGCTAGAATTATTTTCAATAAGAATGATCTAAAGTTGTAAGTTTTATTAGACAATAAGTTAATCAATTAATATTAAACTCTACATTACGATCATTTCATTTAAAATGCCTCCATTGGATATCTGTATTATACCAGATTTGATCCATACAGAAATTCAAAAAAGCTGATAAAGGAAAAAGAAAAAAATTTTTGTTCAATTCTAATTGTCTAATATTTCAGAAAGGCAACAAAAGACAAGAGTTAAGGTTGAGACTTTAGGATTATCTCTAACTTGGGTACGGCTAGATACTGAGAAAATCTCATCAAAATCTAAGATGAAATCCTACACAGTATGTTTAATGATTAGTGGGACAAGCGAGAGCAAAATGGGTTTCCACTTTAAATAATGAATTTCCATTCTGTTTTCCACGCTGATAAAAGTATATTCCATTTTGCTTTTCCACTTTAACTTTTGAGAATTTTCACTTTATCTTCTTTTCATATTTTCTGTCTCAGAAAACTAACCCATCGATCTGTTTGTTGAACACATGTGAGCGAGAGAACCAGCATAATTTCTGTTTAATCCTCTGATTTTCATCACAATACGACATGGCTAGTGTCTGGAGATTAACATTAACAGAATATTAGTCAAAAAGGATTTGTGACTTTTATCTAAACATATAAAAGTTTTGCAGCGTTTCTTTTTCTTCAGAAGTGTTCAACTTACAGATATTCTTTTAGTTAGATTTTGTTTTAGATGAGTCATCTAAAATGTTTGTCGTTGAATTTGTAATTGATCGGAGTAGAGAAGTTAATTTCGGTCCATTTAACTGAAAGTGGTAAAGCGAAACTCCTGTGACGATAAAAATATCTCTTTAGCCCCTATTAGACAAAAATTTCAACTGTTCTCATTTTGTCCACTTTACATTTCATATCATAGTGGAAAATCCCACTTTGATGCTAACAGCAATGTAGAAAGTTCCACTCTGAAAAAAATTCCTATTAAAAACACTGATCCTACATTTCTTCTATTATGGATAAGATACAACTAATAGTAATTGTAGCTCTTTAAGTAGTTGTAGCTTAAGAATTGTACAAACTGTCTTTATTTTTTTGAAACAATCCGAGAAAGGATCTAGAAAATTTAGTTCTGTGGACGTAGAGTGAACATTATTACTTGAACAACAAAAGTGTCTTGTTAGATTGTATTTGTATTGAGAAACTAGAATTATTTGTTATGCTTATGAGGGTGCCGATACTGTAAAATCAGTTTTAAAAGAGTTAGGAAAGTTTAAAATATTAACAGAAAGACTCCAGTGAAGAGTTGAAGAAGAAAATAGCTGAAACTTGTGGACATCGTTAACAGCGTGTTGATTTTATAAAACTAATTTTTTTCCTTATTTTAGATGGTGATGATGATAGCGGAAATACCAAATCGAAAAGAAGAATTAAAAGAAGAAATGGATAATTCGACTTCAGCCGTTATAACTACAACAATAGAAAAAATCGGCTACTTTGTTATTTGTTAATTGTTAGTTTTTATTTCTATATTAAATTTGCTAAGCTTACATATGTTCCTATCCGATATTTACTAAAGAAAAACATACTTTTTTGCATTTTTTCAAATGGTGCTTAGCATCATCTATGTACGTGAGCGGGTAGGGTATGTTCTTCTTATTGTTATTAATGACCATCACACATAGCCGTATTACATATTCAGATCTTGAATGATGTTTTTAGTATTGATTAATTAAAAGAAATACAAAATATGAATTTGGTTACTAATGATTAACTAAGAGATCAATTTATAAGAATTTTCTCTGCACTCGTTTTAAAAAATATGTTTATCCTCAGCGCTCTGTTATGAAGTTTTTTGCTCAACGAAATATTATTTACAAGGTTTTATTTTGTAATTCAAGACTATTTCGATAAAACTAGACTTTATGGAGAAGTATGTATGTGCTACGTCGGTTAATAAATCTGGTGCAATAAGAAAAACGATAACAAGCAGTCATTATTAAACCTGTAAAGCTCATCCTTATCATTAAACATGTTGTCTGTCATCCTAAGAAAGTTCACATCAAAAATAGATGGAAAATTTTTGTCATCAGCATTTAATAAGATGACAAATACGTCGTTCAGTGATGCAAGTTTATCGTTAGAAATTAGAGCTTTACACACGAGGAGGAAAAAATTATCAGTCACTCAGGATTCTGAAATTTATTCGAAAAAACAGCCGTTGCTTGCCAATGCTTCTGTATCATTACCATTAATCATTCAAACAGCAGGTGTACCAATACATGTTTATACTCATTCTCTAGAATCAGAAGCTTTACAGCAACTGATTACATTAGCTGAAAGTGGAATCGCCGAGGAATTTGTTGCATGTATGCCGGATGCTCAGTAAGTTTTACTCATTTATTATGTAATTATTAGGTTGGCAGAAAATAGCTGATAGATCCATATCCTCCTATCTTTAATGCTGTGGCTACTTCATTCAATATTTGAATATTTTAGCGTAGGTGTTGGAGCCACGATTGGCACGGTTTTTGCTTCGAGATCACATATTAGTCCCTATGCTGTTGGTTCTGATAGTAAGTCATTCATTCATTAGTGATAATTTGTTTGCTCTAGAAGTATTTGAGAGTATCACTCAATCTAGTCTCATTATCAGTTAACATTATTTTTGGAAACTTTAGTCGGATGTGGAATGTGCGCAGTCCCCATTCAAGGATTAACGATCTCGAATTTGAAGAAAAAATGGAAAACTGAAATTCAACAATCGATTAAACAGCGTATACCAACCGGTCACGATTCTCGATCAAAACCATATCCTAAAGTAAACCAAATAATCAAATCTCTAGGATCACACACGACATATTTAAAAAATAGAATTACAGATGTCACTTTAAACCAAGTAAGGAACTGAAATAATAAATAACTAACTACTTGGTGTTAGACAGCGAAGGACTCAAATGTCTCGAATTTTACTTCAAAACATTTACACTATTTCAGCTTGGAACACTTGGAAGCGGTAATCATTTCATCGAAGTCTTATACGACGAAACAGAGCAAATATGGGTTATGCTACACAGGTATGCAAATGTTGAATACTTTTGTTTTCTCTGATCTCCTTAGATTATTTGGTTAAACTAACGTTTACAAATATAAAACTGAGCTTCAGTTCAGAAAGATAAACAGTCTAAAATATTCTATTTACTGATAAGTATTGAAAATGAGAATAAAGACTAACTACAAAAACCACTTATCAGAGATGAGTTTAAAAAAAAATAAAGCAGTACACGATTTCATTTTTTTCTTGGAAATTTGATAAAACATACGAAAGCTCGCCCAGGCACACAAAAATTGTCCCTGAAACGCGTTTTCTTCCCGTTTTTAAAGGTCAAAAAACGCGTTAAATCTTTCGTTTGAAACGAAGCAAAACGCGTTAAAACAGTCTTTTGAACACTTTAGAAACGCGTTACTTTTGCGTTGAGAACGTACAAAAAACGTGTTTTCAGACGTTCTAGAACCCGTTTCAGACGAAACATTTAACGCGTTTTTTGCTCATTAAAACAGAATAAAAATTGTTATCGGATCGAGTCTGCAACTCCTGAATCGTTCCAGAAACGTGTTTCATAACGTTTGTTTCATTTTCTGTTCTCACTCGTTTTTAACGACCAAAAAATGCGTTAAATATTTCATCTAAAACGCGTTCTAGAACGTCTGAAAACGCGTTTTTTGTACGTGTTTAACGCAAGAGTAACGCGTTTCTAAAGTGTTCAAAAGGCTGTTTTAACGCGTTTTTTGAAAAACTCGTGAACGGAAAATGAAACGCGTTTACACGCGTTGTATCCCATAGAAACCGTGTTAAAACGGGTCAAAAAACGGGAATTTCGTAACTCGGTTTTTTGCCGTTTCTAACGATTTTTTTGTGCTTGGGTCATATAAAATAAAATTTTACGATCACACTTTTTTGTCAAACACAGGATCGATTAAATGTAATTAAATACACTATATCGTTTTACACTACTGCTTTCTTAATATAACGTCTTTGTTCAGCGGTAGCAGACGCATCGGTAAGGAGACCTGTGATTATTACCATAGTTTAGCTGGTAAACAAATGAAAAAGAAATGTTTACCAATTAAAAATGAATTAAAATATTTATCAATAGAATCTCAAGAAGGACAAGATTATTTGCTCGATATGAATTGGTGTTTGAATTATGCAAAACAGAATCGAAGTATAATGATGACTATTTTGTGTGATATCATGAAACAAGTAACCGGCTATAGTGCTGATAAAAGTCGAATAGTGAACATACATCACAATTATTGTCAAACTGAAGATGTCTATATAGAAAGTAAAAACACAACGGAAACACTTTATATAACACGAAAAGGTGCAACAAGCGCACGTAAAGGACAACTCGGTATTATACCAGGATCAATGGGCGAAGGATCATTTATTGTCGAAGGGTTAGGTGATCCAAAATCATTTTATTCTTGTTCACATGGGGCTGGTAGATTGCTCTCAAGAACCGAAGTATAATTTAAATACAATTGTTACGTTCTTTTACTTCAGACATTTTGTTTTTCAGGCAATGAAAAACATTAGTCAAGAAGATTTTGAAAACGCAATGAGTGGCATTACGTGTGATGTTAATGCTGCATTACGGGATGAGTGTCCACAAGCCTATAAGGTAGGTTGGTAAAAGAAAACTGGTTGATATTGGATATATGGTCTATATTTTCAATCTATTTTAGGATTTAACTATTGTTATGGCTAATCAGTCCTCATTGACTCGTGTAGTTCACCGTTTGAAACCACTTGTTAATGTCAAAGGAATATCAGCAAGAAATATTCGAACCCGAGAAAAGAAGTCGAAAAAACATCGAGAGTTTTTCATGACCATGTGAAAAGTATTTGTCTTTCAATTTTAGTTTCATCAGACTTAGATAGTTCTCAGAAATAGATGTTTTTATTTCATATCGTGAAAAAATTTAGACGTCTCGTTTCACATCGAAAAAGATTTTAAAAGCTATGTCGTCTCGTCTCGTGTAAAAAAATCGTCGTCATTTCATCTTCATCTATTTATTTAACGCTTATTGCATCAAAAATACAAAAAAAATGGAAAGAGAGTTAAAGTCTTCCGCACTTCTGCAATCAATTTTTGAGATATCATTCGTTTCAAACGGTGTACTAAGAAACAACGGATTTCGTCTCGTTTCATCAAAGTTTTTTCTAAGCTGTCTCGTTTCGTCTCACCGAATAATTCAAAAATCCGTTTCGTTTTGTCTCGTCATGCGAAATTTCACGAGAGGAGACCGTTTCACGTTTACCACAGTTATATAATATAAAATTATTTCTCAGTGGAGCACATATATCTATAAATTGTATATTGAGAACACGTTTTGTGTTCTCAATTATTCACACTTTTCTGTTCTCTGCTTAGAAATTTTGTTCCTATGCAGAAAATATAATGATGCTGCTGCTTTTCTCTTTCTTTCTTATCTTCTTAGATACCATCCACATTTTCGTTTTTTGTGCACGTGTGTGTTCGCAACATCATTTAGTCATCAGTTTTCAGAATTTTTGATACTTTAGGAGTTCAGCGCTTCAGGATCTCCTTTTTATAGTTTATTACTATTTATGTGCCGTTTTGTCCAATTTACATATTAATTCTTATACTTGCATTAGATTAAAGCACACAAGAGAAAAAGATTAGATAAGAAAGGTCACATTTTTTTCCCTGCTACTACAACGTCGTTTTTGCCACACACGTCATGGCGCCCGTTTGTATGTTATTTCTTTGGCTACTATAATTATGATCTAGTTATGTCAAAATCATATATTTTAAAAGCATGATCTAAATCACCATTTAAATTAGCGAAGAATTCAATCTCTTTCACGGCTCGTTCCACATCGCCAGCGTGTTTCATTTAAAGTGACATTATCCGAACTGTTTTTTCGTACGTATTGTTTCTCCACATTGTCGAAAGTTTTGTTGTTACACTGCTAGCTGAAAATGAGTAATGATGAAAATCAGTTAAATTTATAAATGATTGTAATGGAGATGGTGGTGTAAATAACGATTGTCCGACTCCCGAACAATCAATTGCAATTGCGTTTGGAAATTGATCCATGCATAACGGCAAGCATAATATAGGTTTTTGAAAATAAAGTCCTTCTATACTTGAGCCCATACCACAATGACTTATGAATAGATTGACGGAATTCTGTTGTAAAATCCATTTTCAACTTTAACCCGTTGATCATCCATCAAAATACGTCGATATTCATCATTCTTTATCTCGTTCAGTACAATTTCATAGTTATCATAATTGGCATTACGAAATGCCAGTAAAACAGAAGCAGCATCTGTTTGTGAAAGAAATATGGCTAGACCATTGATCAAATTTTTCATTCGACCGAGTCGTATTACTGAAGTACTACCGAAAACCGCATAAACAATAGAATTCGTAGGTTTCGATTTGATCCACCTTGTAAGATCATTGTCAACGTTTTCGATTGATGATTCATCTACAAATGCGCCAAGATATTTAGTATAGTGATGTAAAGACGATGGTGGATAGAGCGTTAGTGGCAAACAATTCAATTTTAAACATTTGGATTTTGTAAATAAAAGATTTCATGTAAAAGCTTCGTAAAATGGTCCTGGTACTCATGGAAACGATTGTAAAACTGTGTTGAATGATCGCACCAATTTTTTGAGTACTGACATTATCAAACGTAAAGTAAAAGCAACATTGTAAATACGATATTTGAATTCAGTCATCTGTTTTGATGATAGTAACGAATAACTGTTTGGCAAATTGACATCAAAAATATTCGTAAATAATTCCGCATTTTGTATCACACAGGACGCGTATGCTTTCTTGCATAAAACATTTATACCTATGAGAAATGAACTAACAATGATCACATCATATCGTTCCAACATTAACAGATGCACTGTCTTGTTCATTAGCCCGTTTATAATCTGGCCTATTTCTGGCATAAAATCAGATATACTATCAAATATTGAATGATTTGTAAAATACTCAACTCTTTCTTGTTCTCTTTTCTTCTGATCAGTAAATGCATCAGCCGAATCATTTATAAAAATGAGACAAATGAAGACAAATTAGGATATGATTCAAAGTTAATATAAGATTATGCAGACGGCTCGGTAATAAATGTAACATTATGATTTTTCATTGCTTTTGCTAGTTCAAACATTGGAATAACATGACCAGCAGCACCGATACTAATCATCAATACACTGAATCCGAATGATCAAGGAATGAATATTAGTAGCCAAAGAAATAACATACAAACGGGCGCCATGACATGTATGGCAAAAACGACGTTGTAGTAGCAGACAAAAAAAATGTGACCTTTCTTATCTAATCTTTTTCTCTTGTGTGCTTTAATCTAATGCAAGTATAAGAATTAATATGTAGATTGGACAAAACAGCACATAAATAGTAGTAAACTATAAAAAGGAGATCCTGAGGCGCTGAACTCCTAAAGTACCAAAAATTCTGAATACTGTACGAAAAATCAATCTTCAGACGTACAAAGATCTTTTGTATTTTTTTACAAAATTTCTTTTTTTGCCTAAGAGCAGCCGTCGCCAACTCCCAGATTTTCTTCCAATTGAAATGACACAATACTTTATTTGGTCTTAAAATGGCGAGAACCCTTGCTACTGTAATTATGAGATGAAAAAACTTAAATATTCCAGTTGAAGTGTATACTCTAATCTAATCTAGTTAGGATAACATGCTCTGATATTGTGGGGAACATCGCGTGTTTGTTGTCGAAAACAGATTTCTGACAGGAAGATTTATACATATTAATACAAATTAGCATTAAATCTCAAACTCTAATAATTCAGACATGATGACATACATCAAATCGAAATTTATTCAGCAACACACGCCATGGATAGTTACAAAAAAGTAATAACTTGAGAACAGTAACTACCATATGAGTTAGAGTAAAATAAAAAATTAAAAAAAGAAAGAGAAAAGGTAGGGTGTGCATACATATCCTGTGTATATTTATGGAATTTACAAGAATACAGATAAGATTCGGATTCTTGCAATAGGGTCTATATATTTGATAGATTGGTATGACAACACCTCTTTTTTTCTCATTCATCGCTTTATAATGTAACAAAAGTTTTTTCGTGTTTTTTGTTCGTCATTTGTTTGTGGGAGTTGACTTTGTCTAATGAGGGAATGGTTCCAAGATGCAAATCGTTTTTTCGATAAAACTAGGCGGACGATATGTAATTGATGACGCTGGTTCCAAATATGAACATCGAAGTTATCCTTAGGCTTTGGCTGATCGTTTTTCTGAAAACTGAATCTTCAGAAAACTAGAGACCAAATTCAGAAAATTTTTCTGAATCGGCCATTTTATAGAGAGCACAAAACTATCTGTGTTCTATAAGTTTTAAGCTTTTCTCATATTCTTGTCAACAACTCTTTTAATTACGAACAGGATAAAGTGCATGTATTTTATGTGAGCATTGTTTAATCAATATTTCTGAAATACAACAAATAAAGACTGGTGACAAAATGAACTAAAAATACGTGTATTAAAAATGAAAACTATCTGCTCACCATTCAGATTTTGACTTATGTAATTTTTGCATTTTATTTTAAAAATAAATAGAAAATAAAATAAAATCATTCTCATTGTATAAAAATTAAAAAAACCTCATTTTTCACAAGAATTCAACTAATTTCATTGCTCGATCCCACGAGCAAACCGCTAATTTTTTCTGCTGAAACAAGTTCCAATCGAGTCCATACACAAATTCTGAACTTATTTTCTCTGATAATTTACATTGACCACTAATATCCCATAATTTTAAATGCATGTCATATCCCACTGACGCAAATAGATTACGCGTATAAGAAGCAAATTTACATCGCCTAATGGCTGATTCATGTCCAACATAGAAAGCACAACAGTTCTGTTTCATTGAGCGTATATCCCATAATCTTAAAACATTATCACAGCCGCCAGTTACTAATAGATGAGAATCATATCTGGACCAATCACAGCAGAGAATTTCAGTTGGATGACACTCGACCATTGTAAATATGGGTTGACTAATGGATTGTTTTATATTCCACAAACGAAGTGAATGATCAGCTCCCACCGAAGATATAAGACCGGATTGATGAGGATTCCATTGAGCACAATAAATGATTGATTCATGACCATGTAATGTTTCAGCATGATTATCTGGACTAAAATAAACAAAGAAAAATATAAATATATGACAGTAAGATACGATCTATTCTTGCTAGAGAGTAACATAGACAGTTTTACAATAAACAAACAATAAAAATCATTTTTCAGCAATTTTGTTTTTTTCTGAAATGTTACGCTTCACTAACTCTGATTTTTCACTCTATTCTATGACACTGACCGATTTAAATCCCATAATTTAATTGTCGAATCAGATGACGTTGACAATAATTGATCATTTGTTCTACTTTCACTCCAATGTACACACCATACTTCTTTTGAATGTTGTTTAAAAGTCTGAATCAAACCAATATTCTCTTTCCATAACGTTATTGAAGAATCAGCTCCTGCACATACAATTAGAGTTGGATCAATTTCAGAGAATGTAACATCAAATAGAGCATCAATATATTTTAGTTTTTGTTTAATTTCTAGTTGACCACCATTTTGTTCCTGTACAATATGTAATGTACCTTGACCTTTAATTCCATAATTTTCATTTGTAACTAATGCTAATTGATTAAGAATATGTGGAGAATATTTCACACTGTAACCATGATCATCAGTATCATATTGACCATAAATATTCAACATAGACTATAAAATCTAAAGATAAGACAACAAATATATTATTGTCCAAATTTATAAATTAAATCAGAATCAAATATCATGATAAACTTTTGCTAATATTAATTTGATTTGAAAAACTATATATTACTTTTATTACATTGAACTGCGGAAAAAACATTAATGAATTTTCAAAATTTAAAAATAAAAACAAAAACACTGGGTCGAACGCACATTGTTTATATCATCAACGAAAAAAACACAGCAGCTGAAAAGCTATAATATTTCATTTCTTTCTATTTATGCAGCAAATAAGAAACGCAACAAACGAAAAACGCAACAATAACGAAAATCTATCATCATGATCATCGTGTGAATTTTAGATTAAAAAACAAAACAAAAAACGATTTAGGTGCGTTAGAAAACGAAATACAATCACCAAATTAAAGAGTAAGAAAGATAGCTTCACACGCGCACCGGGGCATTTTTATAACAATCGATTTGATACATACGTACATACATTCGGTTACATAATAAATCCATCAAGACATGCATAATCATTCTCTAGTGGAAATAGTAATAACAATGAATTATAGAAAAAATATAGAAGCTTGAAACAGAAGCTACGGACAGAACGTTGAGATATATATTTCAAAATACATTCATAAGTTCACATTAACATAAGGGATGAATTTTTAGCACACTGAAAAAATTCTCCTACACACGCCTCCCTATCAATCAACCTTTCTCTGAACTCGAGTCCAACACATGAAAGAATGATCATTTAGAAAGATGTCACATGACATTTCCGTATGAAATTCTAGTATATAACATTTCAGCTAATGTCAACTGCTGAAAAATATCGAAAAAATCTAATATTATTTACAATTTTCGAATAAGAGAAAGAAAAATCCGAACAATATTAAATTTTTTGTGAGCAGAACAAAAGAAAAACGAATGTGAACGAAGATACAATTAAATTGCAGAGAAAAAAACATACATCTTCTTTAAATTCACTGGGGTTATAAGAAAACACCGAAAGAGAGCGAAAACGAATTTTATGGTTTTCTGATAAGAGAGCAGTTTTTTTTTTAATGAAAAAAGGCTCTTGAGTGTTCGAGAATAAATACTGACATTAAATTTGGATGTAAAAAATGTTCTCTTTTTAATAAAAGAAAATAATCCTCGAAATTGAATAAATAAAACAATAAGCATAATGAAAAATGTTCATTAAACCAATTAAAGCCAAATTTGTTTTGATGATGACAAATGACCACTAAACAAATGACCGACCTAAACAGAGAAAAAAACAATAGAAACGTATTTAATGAAAAGAAGTTGTTACTAGTAGCAACAAGCAATAAGTTAATAGTGCTAATATACAAGCAAAGTCGAAGCTTAAGATTAATTAAGCATAATCAAAAGAAAAAGAGCAAAAGAAGATATAGATATTATACCCATGTCTATTATTTGTAACCAAATAAATCTGTAAGTTCCTGTGGAACAAAGAAATATATAATGTAAATATGAGCTTCTTTTCACGAATTATTTTAGAACAGTGGCTCATAAATTCTACTACAAATCAAATTCATGTAATAGAAATTAGCCGAGAATCAGTCTTCTTTTTAAATTTTTCATAGAACATGGTGTTACATACAACGAGCGAAAAATTTAATTGATATTAATATTAGAGACAAAACTACATGATTTCATAGCGTTTAGCAAACAAATGTTTTCATTAATCTTGTATGCAGTTTACATTTATACTATACGATGTAAATAAGATACATTTCCCACCAAATTTCTCTATAATAGATAATTTTCAAATTTTAATCCTTTTTTTTTGTCACTAAAAATGTTCTATTTTAAAAAATAATTGCATTTCTAACTACAAACACGGGAAGTATAGACATTTGTAGGTCCCATAAGTATTTTAAAATCTAGTTAAAGCTGAATTTATAATAAACTAAAATATTCTTTTTATATAAATATCTCAACTTCTTACTTTAAGTTGTGGTTCGTTCAATTCCGGTAAAATGGACTGTTGTACATCCATTTCCATTGGAAAGTTGCCGTAATCTGGATAACAGAAAATAAAAACCAATGCAAAACATACTTATGGATGAAAGAAATATTTTCATTTTGGAGCCATTATGCGTGGTTTTTTTTGTTAGTAATGTGCCTCAGTGTTATGCTCATCCCTTCCCTAACTTTCCTCTTTATGAAGCAGCAGACAACATACCCGGACCATGTCACAATATTATGAGGATTATTATGACGATAATTCATTGCTTCAATGAACAATGACTATTTCAAAAGATAAGCAAACTATGTGTTTAAATCTTCGACATACCTATTGGATTAAGAAACATTGAATCATCGCCAGATACCAAAGCATCTGGTGTACGATTAATACTGCTACGTCCTAGAAATGAAAATGAATTTAATGAATCCTTAAAATAGAAGGTGATAAACAGATTATTTTGTTTTAAAAATTTTTCATTCGAGTGATCATCTAGAATTATTAATATCCTTCAGAGCATTTACCTTCTCCAACTCCACTATCTTCACTATTTTGTCGACGATGATGTAAAAGTTCTAAAATTGAATCGATATTTGCTTGTTGATCGGATGATAAATTAACATTGCAACGGTCGTTTAGCATTTTACGAACATCGGCTTCCTTGAAAAAAACAACATGAGATATAATAAACCGTTATACGTTGATCGTAGTGTTTATACTAGCACAAATATAGGCCATATTTAAGACAGAACAACAAAGCATAGAAAACGATAATAAATAAAAAATAACTTGTGAACAAACACAAAGGCTATTTATTTTTCTTCGAAATATGTATGCGTACCGTGAAAGCAAAGTCATTCACTTTGGTCTAGTCACTCACTACCAGAGAAAAATGTAGAAATCATCACCTTGCCTCAGCGTACGACAGGAGGAATTCTTTTAAAATGTTTCTTCGTTTCAATATAACCAACGTAGCGTACATCATGCGACTCAGCTTTGTTCCGTGACTTACAACTTAGCCATCAATATTTGTTAAAAACTCGAATAAATCACAAAAATCCAAGACGTTGAAAAATCATATGCAAACAAGGATAGACAAAACCTTTTAGCGTTAACGCTAAAACTTTTAGCGTTATTGATCAATACATTTTTTGCGTACGTATCATTCGATACAGTATCGTCTAATGTTCAAATAATACAATAAAATTTTGCGTGTAGGATCTCGTGGGCTATAAATCTCAACTGCTCAAAAATCATTCGTTGATTATACTCGGGAATTTTTCTCTGTTGAAGATGTTTGGGTGGGAGATTTAGCATATCTGACTTCTATTTCTAAAATAATCACAGAAAATATTTCTAAGACCCAAAACGAACACATCCTTAGAGTCCAAAACTACAACTAAGAAACATGATTGTTCTTGCTTCAGCCAAAAAACAACAAAACTGCGCACCCAGAATTTTAGTGATTATGTAGTGCTTAGCGCTAGCATAACCAGTAGTAGAAAATAGACAAAACAAAACGACGACCATCACCGAGAAAAAACAACACAAAACAAATAGCGCTGATTCTACTTTCAATTACTTTACCATTATCATAATAACAAAATTTCTGTCTGAAAATAGTCACAGTAGAACTAACAATAGAATAGGAAATTATGTAGTTACGTACCATTCTTTCTAATTCTTCTTTTCGTTGTTGTAATGCTCTTTGTTCATTCATAATTACATATAGTTTTTGTTTCAATGTTTCATTTTGATATGGTGACGAGACAGGTGCAGATGTACCATGGGTCGAAACACCGCTTGTTGATGAATTTGATGAAACTAATCTGCCACCAGACGGTGAACGATGAGAAATGCTATGAGGAGATGTTGTTGATGCTATCGGTGAGATGGATGGTTGAGTAGCGACACTATCTGAAGCACCGGTATCCAAACGTTTTGTTGATATTGACCAATAATACGCTAAAAAGGATTTAAAGTGATATAAAATAAAGTAAAGTAGACAGAGTATTGTTAGTTTATCACCTAATCTTGGATCATCCCACTGTGTTTGTTGTAGATGATGATTTATATAATAGGTGTTTCCTTTTAAGTCATGTGCTTGTTCATAACCATCTGGAAGAGGAAGAGTTTGAACATATAATGAAAATTGTTGATAATGAAAAGGGCGAGGATCATTCCAAGTTGTCACTTGAGTTAAATGACTAAAACAATATGATAAAAACTCAGGTTATACTTTAGATGCAAAACTAAAGAATAAATTAACGAAAACTAGTTACTCGATAAAATATGTTTGTCCATCTGTCGTCTTCTTCATTTCCCATCCCTCTGGCATTGGTAATACAGATATTTGCGAGTTTGTTTGTAATTCTAATTGTGATATGCCTCCTGTTGATCCACCTGGTCCATCTAGAACGGCTGTATCAGATGCTGTTCGTAGATGTCCTCGAGTAGGATCATTACTGATGATTGTTCTCGAAGATGGAATATTTGGTAAACTTAGTTGATTTTTAACATGTAGATGATGAGCAACAGTAGAACTACTTTCTGCTACTGGAATTGAATTTGTTGATGATGAGGCTGATGTTGATTTTGGTGGTTGAAAAAATGACTCCGGCAAGTCTCGTTCACGAAACGGTTTTGATATATGACGACTGCGTTCGATATGATGCGGATTGGTCGCAACACGAAATAACTTGTCTAATTCAGTTTGATTTTGATCTTCAACTTTGATATAAGATTTTGAATGTGATGATGGAGACGAATACAACGTCGATTCACACATTGAATAAGCGACAGAAAGTTAGAGGAAGAGTTGAATAAAACAAAGAGCAATAAACTTAAATCTAAAAACAATTTGAAATTTTCCATAGTATAATTTTTTATCTCAATAAGCTAATATGAAAAAAGAATAGCTGATTAACATTAGTAAGCCTGTTAGAAAATTATAAGTTCTCAGTTGCAAAACGTTCAGTTCTCTCTCGTAAAAGCCAAACAGTTATTTTGTCTATTGTGCTGAACTGTAAACGAATTCTATTTTTAATTTATGGCACAATGTGAAAGGAAAAACGAGAAATTACGATCAATCTCAAAAAATCGAATCTGCTAGCCATAGGTTTTGTCTGCATGAAAATGAAACCGAGAAAGAATCTCGTTATATAAGTCTAACCATAAAGTATTCAAATATAAAATCAATTTGGATACATACATAGAAGTTGACTAAGTTCTATGGTGAACTACAGTTTTGTAATTACTTACATTACCGGCGAATTCACTCTGCATATACTCATTTGATATTAACAAGAAAAAAAAATTTTTTTTCTGTGATTTTTCACACAAATTGTCATACATGGTTTACGTAGACAAAAAGAAAAGGAAACGCTTGACAAATGTTCAACGGATGAGAGAGAAAAATAGATACATTTGTTTTCTTTTTCGTTTTTTCGCATGTTTAACATTTTGTTTAACTTTAATTAATCTTTTCCATTCTATTCATAGAAATAGGTATGTGGAGTCGAAAAAAGGTGATTTATCTTCTATATGATTTGATAGAAGAATAGAAAATTTAAAATTGAAGAAAAACAGTCAAATGTGTGAAACTGTTTATATAGACAGATGTATTCTCGAAACTATAATTATCGACTCTAAAAGATGAACAATCAGCAAACGTTTCCGTTTTTCTTCTTCTTTTATGCTGTAACGAACATATTCGTCTTCTTAAAGAGATCAAACGACAAAACGGCTGTCGAAAATCAATAACCAAGTGTTTTACGTTCATATGGCTAATATCAATAAATCTACAAAAGAAAACGGTAACTAATAATGCGATAAAATGCCCAAACGAATGTATATCAAAAAGCGTGGGTACCTAATCAATCAGCAGCTCAGCAGAGGAACAAATTATTTAACAAAGATCTAGAAATATGTGCACGCTTACACGACAAAACATTGAAACAAATTCAAAAATTTACATTTTACTAACTAAATTGAAAACTGTGTCATGTGCCGAAAATCATGTATAGAATAGCTAACTTCGGACATCAAAAATAAAGAATTGTTATGCTTTTTCAATCTTTATTCACATTTCGATATAAGTAAACAAAAAATGATGTAATCATCTTTCAACGCCATCAAGTCCGTAGATCAAGAAAGAGAAATATAACTGATATAAAACCAGTTATAATCAAGCATAGACAGACAAATCGGCGGTCTGTCGAATATCTGATCATCCTAGAGTAATGTTGTACATAACGGTTAGATTACACTAAGACCTGATGTGACTCTTAAAAAAATTGAGCTAAAATTAAATTAGTTGTCTAAATTAAGCTTTTAAGTTTAAAATAAACTTGAAATTCATGTCTGGTAACCTGAACTATCTCTTAGTTTTTCAGGTTAAGTCTCAAGTTAAATGTTTAACATAGGTGTAAGTTAAGTCTTATTTGTGAAACAAATTAAGACATGTCTTAGGTTAAAATGAACTTAAGTAAAAGACTTAGTTTTGTCTTTACTTAAGTTAGACTTAGATTGTGATGCGAAACACATCCCTGAACTCAACCTTAGGATGCCCTTTAATTTTTTAGCGTACTTCTTTCGTTCTATATTTTTTATCTTTATGGAACAGTAAAAAACAATACAGAAAAAAGAATAATAAATTTTCATTTACATATTCACGCCTATAGTGCAAAGTAAAGCGTACTTTGACCAAAAACAATCTTTTCATGTTTTATTTTTCTCTTTCGTTCTGTTATCATCAGGTGCTATCAACGATCTACAATTTGTTTGTTCATTGACCAATAATAATTCTACTAAAGTAAAAATTTAAAGAGTGCAAGGACTCTCTTGCTTCGAAACATGGCTGCTTAGCAACAAGAAGCAGATGTATTTTACACTATAGGCACTTACCTATCAAATTGTTCTCAGTACGTGCAGATGGATGACTCTGTCGCGTCTCCTTCTTCTATTCTTTCTGTTGTGTCTGAAGGCAGCGTACTTGGTCCACTTTTTTTCTTATTCTTATTAACGATCGCCCTATATCTTTCATATTAATTGTCTTTCTTTTCATATAGTTCACTCTTCGTTTCCACAACTGCCCCTGAATGCAATAAACTACCAGAATCAGTAATTCGTTTTTCTTTTTCGTTTAACAGAGCTGTATCTCAACCTCTTTTACAGTAAAAAATAGATTATTTCTAGTCAACTCATGCTCATGTTAGTTTTCTTTACTTTTGTTTATATTTTGTACTTTTATATTTTTTTTATTGGTTACTCCATGAGTTCCTGTCTTATACTTTAGTCTTCTTTTGTCTTTAGTATTGCCACTCTTTCTTACTTGTGTATCATGGGTGGTTTCTTTTTCACAAAAAAGAACACCAGGCACTAGACCTAAATTAGACATCCAGTTTAAGTCTAATTTAAGACATACTTAATTCGTGAAACTTAAGGTAGTTTTGGTTATTAGAAAAACAAAATATATTTAGACTAACCTTACCTTCATCTGCACGAATTTAGAGTACTTCGAAAGTGTACTTTCCACTTCAAATAGGTGAATTTAACTTTGATAGTAATGAGGAAGAATTACTTTCACTTACTAAGAACTCTGAACGCTATCTGATTAAGTATGAGCCAGATATTGATGGTGTATACCCTAATGACAATAAGCCTCTTATTTCGTGCATTCCTCTTTTGTTGGAAAAACATGTTCAGATGTTTAAGAATAGTTTAGAAGCAACGTAAATTAACAAGAATCCAAAACAGAAAAATAGATTCGGAAAACTTGGTTTGTGTTTGGCTTACCCTAAAACTTTCATTCAATCAATTAAGTTTTTTCAATGCTGACAGAAGTTTACGAAGATACTCTTTTTACACAGTTTACAAAATATTGTTTAGCTTTTCGCATAACTTCTAGGACGACTTTTCCGTTTACTGACAAAGATTTAAACGGATGAGAGTTCATATCTTTTAATATTTTCATAATTTATAGAGCATGACATCCTCATCGGTTAATATTAATTTCCGTAAATTAGCCGAGAATTTTTCAAAAGAAAAACAGGCTGAAACCGTCTATTGGCAACGAAATTCTGCAAAATTTCGTGCAATTGAACAACGTTGCGCGTCTTATGATGAATTTCGACAAATCGTAGCCGCGTCGCATTTGAAACCGTTAGATAAGAATGAAACATTAACATTTGAACATTATAAACAAGTCAGTTGGAATCAACAAGCAGCGAGACAAGATTCAGCATCGGCTACCACCCTACCTGCAATAACTACAGCAACGTCTCCTATTCAATCCAAAAGTAAGCATCTATGATTGTATAAGGAATATACACCTGGTTTTGCTCGCTCTAGGGTATTAATGTGTGCTCTTAGATATGTTTCAGTATTTGTTTATTGTTTACTTCAGCTTTTGTCCATTTACCAAAATACCTACCTGAATTTATTCTACAATGGCGTCGTTGTCAAACTAGTGCGATGAAATTTGAATATTTGAAACAATATGATTTGTCAACATTAGAAAAAATATTTCAGACGGATTTTACAACAGAACTGCTAAATGATTTGACACAGATATATGAGAGTAATTCATATGACAATGCTCAAATTATTGTTCAATTGTTAGCGATTATTGTTAATGCCAAACGTTTTCAATTAACTAAAGGATTTTTTACCGAAATTGAAAAGCATAATCTCGATAAACTTTTTTCACATTTAATGACATTCATTACACTAAGACCAACAGTTCTAATTTTAAGTATATTGTATCTAAAATGATTTGTTTTTATGTTTGAGTTTTTACACATAAGCGGAAAATTTAAAATAATTATCTGTCGGCTTTTTATACAATATATCAAGCT
>CAJNOQ010002453.1:0-24257 GCA_905250885.1 Didymodactylos carnosus | reverse complement strand
CCCGACTTACTAGCGAATCTTTATGATCCATGTTGTATAGTCCAAGGAGACTAAGTCAGTCAAATAGTATTTCTTCAATCTGACATAGCTAACTGCGCGTTTAACTGATGGAACGTGGGAAGAGAGCAAGAGAAGAAATGAGGAAAAATAGAACATTTATTTCCATAAAATACATCAATGTATTATAGAAATAGATAATAGCATAGATGGTCATAAAATATGAGTAAATTTTTTTCCTTGACAATTTTCAGCAAAAATTTTTAAATTTAAATTTTTTAAAAAGTTTAATTTCGATTTTCTGACCTAGAAAATTTGTTTAAAAAGTTAAAAAATTGCATCATTCGACAGAGAATTAAATTCTCTACAAAATGGCTCATTTTGTTTGAAAGTTAATTTTCTGATCCAAACCTATGCCTTCCAGAGCTCTCCAGGTTTCTGGCAAGTTCCAGCCGGTGAAAAAAGTTTCCCGCCCCAATTTTCACATTAATCGGGAGAATATACAAAGATCTGTGGAAAAATAAAAATCTTTTGAGGTCGCTGAGTGCCAGAAAATACACTGACAAAAAAGTGTGTCACAGCGTCACGTTGATAAAATGCAGTTATTGAGGAAAGGAAAGCTTCTAGAAATAAGTTTTTTAACAGAAATGTGCGCAAGAATCTATAAACACAGACTGCCGCAAGAATCAACCTTGTATCATTTTTAGTTTTTCAGAAAAGTACAAATTAGTATGTCTATCGATCATAATCCTGAATTTATCAGCAGAAATCCATGTTTTGAAGTCGGCCAATCAGCGTAGTTCAGCAATTCCGCATTCAGTAAAAAATTCAGCGTTTTAGTATTACCCGTACTGTACGTTTGAATTGCCGCTTTTCTCTGCCATCATTGTGGTCGATTCATAGGAACATACGCTAAGTGAACACACTAGCTCAGCGAAGTACAAATGCATGAAGGTCTAAGTTGAGAAGCTGTGTATTTGAAGACTTCGTATTTTAACTGTTTATTAGGATTTAAACAACGAAACGTTTTCGCCTTATGGGATCTTTTAAATTTAAACTTTTTCTCTCCTTGTATGGCAAATTTATTTCAAGCATTTTGTAGCAAAAACCTGAATGCAGAAGTTGTTCAGGATCAAATTCTTCAAAGAAATATGAACGAGGGCGTTTTTGAAATTCTTTAAACTTGATTTTTAAATACGAAAACACGGTTTTAAAAACTGAAAAATTTCTAAAATTAAAATTTAGAAATCGAGTTTAAAGAATTTCAAAAAATTCTTCGCTCATAATCCAGAGGATTTGATTCTGAACAACTTTTGCATTTAGACTTTTGCTGCAAAATGCTTCATTTGTGCGAAACTTGGTTCATGGTTTATTAAAATGGATAGCTGCTATTTTTATGGAGATAAACGCAACACATGTTGAAAAGGAGAAAACAGCAAAAAATCTTTAAAATAAGCTCTTAATATCAGCAGAATTTTTACCAGGAGGAAACTCTAAAATTAGAGCAATCTAGTCGAATCAGGAGATTCGTGTACCTGGTCACTCGATCGAAGAATTTGCGCGAAAATTCTGCGTGCAAATCGATATTCAAAAAATTCCATTTGTTCCGCAGGAATTTTGATCTTCCCGTATAAAAATACCACGGATGAAGCCATAGTTAATTAAAAGTTGTTAGTAAAACAAAAATTAGTAAGAATTGTTAATTTGTTGGAGTGCACAATCCATAAAAACGATGCACAAAAGTAAAATAGGTAAAAGTTGACTTTTTTCTCGATATATATACAAAATCTATCTGATTGTAGCATATTCGCGATAGCTTAATGGGAAAGTGTTTGTCATGCAATTCGAAGGTACCGTGTTCAAACCTACAAAAATTCAAGATTATTCGTCAACTCTGCGCAAAAAGTAAACATCCCGCGCATAATACTGTGCGGAAAAAGTAAGTCTTCTGCAGGAAAACTAAGTAGAGTGAGGCTGACTACGATATATAAGATGAGAAAAGTGGACGGCATGATGAGAGATGAGATGAAAAGCGAGACAACCGTGAAAATCTTTTTCTGCAGAAAATGTTTCCGCAGAATTCTGCGCAAAAATTCCCGCCGAGTATAAGACATTCACGAATGAAAAATTTCTGCGGAATTCTTCTACATCGGGAAAAGAGAAGAATTCTGCCGAGATTTTTCGTCGTGAATGCCTTAAACTTGGCGGGAATTTTCCCTAAGAAAAGAACGGAATTCTTCAGATTTTCAAGAGATTCCTACAGAATGCGGCGGAAAAAGTGCTTTTTCCCCGCAGAAGACTTTCACTTCCCGCGTGAAAATGTTTCATTTTTCCCGCAGGAACTTGCGAAATCACGCTCATTTTTTTTCACTTAGAGGTAGACCACGAGCTCTACTTTCAGAACATGTATGATTTATTCCTTGACTCTTTCTACCTTCTATGAAAAAATGCACTTTTCAAGTAAGTTAGAGAGTTAGAAAAAAAATTTCCGGATCAAAAAGTTCGTCATTAGCTAAAGTATATTGGACATTATTCATATCTCAACAAATCTCACCTTCATTTTTTCACCTAATGCCCACGTGATTGTCCACTGTGTGTCTATGAGAATTTTAGATTGATTCTTGATCTGCATATTTATTTAGTTTTCGGCCACAAATGTTCATCAAATGCAACATCGACAACTGTTGTATGTAACTTTTATTTATCTGTAATGTTATTTTATTGCATTATAATGTTTATATCTACATTCATTTGGTATTTCTGGATTCTGTCATTAGGCGCATATTACAAATTTACCATTTGTAAACGGAAACAATCGAAATTGTATGCCTATTTGGCAGTTGCTTTACTGACAATTAATTGTTTTTTTATCGAATCGGCTGTATTTATTCTGAAAACTTTCGATGTATTGTCGATTCCATATATATTTATGACAATAACAAAATATATACATATTTTATTCGTTATTATGATCATATATTGGCTTCGTGGTGTAACACTGAAGACAATGAGACATTCGCGAGTGTTACATGATCACAGTTGGCATTTATAAGTTTGATAAACTGATGACAACCCTCACTTCATCATTTTTTACCTGTGTATTTAGACTGTGTTTTCTCCCGATTTTATTGTACATTCAATATCTATTTCATGAAGCAAAAAGTGAGTTTATTCTATCAATCTTTTTTTCGGAAGTTTGCAAAACTGAATTTGATACAGAAAAAATTATAAATTAATTTTTTTCTAGACAACAACTCATTTTCATATGCTTGCCAGTTGCGTTTATGCTGTCTATAACAACTGTGGATCTGCAAATCTCTTTTTATCGGTGATGTTTTCCAAATTTAAACCGACTATATTTAATGTGCTAGATTCACATTAAACATAGTTGGTTCTTGTGTAGAAAAGAAAGCAGACATAGACTGAGATTCGAACACGCAAATTTGACCAAAGAATTAGTACAAGTCTTAGACTATCTAAGATTCATCATATTTTAATGGTAAGTTTCTTCATATCGCGTAATACTAGAAAAAGTCTTGAAGCATAAAATACTTTTGCTCCGCTAAATGACGGTTCAGCATCCAAAAACTAATCATAAAGATAGTACGTACGTTCTTGATAAAAAGTCTTCTCGGTATTTCAAGCGAATACTACTTGTTTATCAACAATAGACTAAAGTGTATTCAAACCAATAAACTTTTTTATACCTTGAGAAAATCCTTTTCTTCAATTATTTCAACTATGAACATTCTTTACTCATTCAAGAATATTCTGTAACGTGAATGAAGAACTACCTTTCTCTCCTCTCGTCTAGGCTGTATATGTTTGTTTGTAGAACTATATTTGTACATAAAAACAAATAGCAGCAGTTTCTTTCTTTATACACTCTAAAAAAAAAACGTATTCTCGGAAACGTTTAACGGGTTTCCGAAAATGAAACTATATGAAACGCTTATCCGTTTCCGAGAAAAGGGTTTCCGAGCTCTCCTAAACCCTTTTCTGCTTCGGAAACCCATTTTCTTCGCGTTCTACTTTTTCCTCGGAAACCGTCGAAAAAAAAGGTTTCCGAACTCTCGAAAACGTTTATCCGTTTCATATAGTTTCATTTTCGGAAACCGTCGAAAAAGGGTTTCCAAACGGATTTGCTAAAAATACTTATCTATCTTACCTGTTTTATATTGTAGTCTGTATGGCTATTACTATTGCGTTTTCGCATCTAGTTTGATGAAAGGACAACAAACACTCATCATTATTACTCGCTCCAGGTGAGGATTCCCATTAGCGATAAAACGGCAGATATACTGAGGTATTTCATGTCCTAGTAAGCGTTGCTTCATTTACCAATTAAGTTTTTGCAAGAGACAAATTGTCGATACTCTGACGATCAGCTTTTTGTGATGCGACTGAACTTTGCGTCATAGATAAAAAAACTTAAAACAAAGGGTTCTCTCGGAAACGCAAAGGATTCCAAAACCGAAGTGTTTTGTAGAAACATTCCCAGATACCGAAAAGGGTATTCTCACAAACTGAAAAGGATATATTCGGGTACCCACCAAGCTTTTAAAGAAAGTTTAGGTTCCAAAAGGGTTTCGGATAATACTCTTTCGGCTTCGGAGGATACCTTTTCCGTTTTCGAACATTTTCCTCAAATATCTGTTCGGTTTCCGACAGTTCGGATACCCTGTACCGTATTCCAAAATACCCTTTCGGTTTCCAAAGTCACTTGCAAAACCGCCAGGGGTTTCGTATTACAGTTCCAAAACCTAAAAGAGTTTCCGAAAGAGTTTCCGAACCACTTCCAGTTTCCGAGAAAACGCTTTTTTTTAGAGTGTACTGAGGGTTATTTGAGCAAATAACGTGTTCTATCATGTAAACAGTGTCTTCTCTCTCCTATGTACATTGTCATGGGAAAAAGAAGTATGTAGCAACATTTATGCAGATAAAACAATGTGTTCGTTTCTATAAAAATCACTGCTGCATGAAAAAAATTACTTATTATTATTTATCTCGTTCTATCAGGGCTGAAACGGGTACCGGTCCGACCGGACCGGACTGGACCGCTTCAGAAACTCAACCGGGCCGGTGGAGACCAGAAATTCACCGGTTGAAAACTTTGAAAAAGTCTCCTCTTTTCACCCTATTTTTTCGCGGAAATAATGTTTATGCCTTTCTCTGTCAGAGTAGATAGAATGGCAAAGAATTGCTAAGTTTCAGGTATGCCTTTTGAAAATGCCTGCAATGTAAAAGAGCGTTTCTGTAGAATAACTATCAATTGGAATGGCTGAAATATAAGCAAAGAATAGTAGAAGGAAGGAAGAAAAGTCAACGCATGGCTGATGACGACTAGTAGTTCGACTCAGAAGTGGTTTGGTGGTATATTTGAGAGAATTTCATGTAACGATCCGATTTAATCAAACTCAAAGCAAATATATGGAAAAGATATCTGCAACCGGTACGATTCACGACACATGTTCCATTTTGAAAGCCGGATATCGAGAATATTCTAGCCGAACAAATTACTTGCAGTTCTTCTCTAAGATTTTCATAACAAACTCCGATACTACTGTACTACTAGCATCGAAGTCTGTTATGAAAATCTTAAAGAGTATGATAAATCATTTGATTATTATAAACGGCTACAAGCTTTACTTGACTCTAGTATAGGACATAATGTCGTACACCTTACGCCGGCAAATTATTTGGACATCATCAGTCGTTTGAAACAAACGACGGTATCAACCCATAAAGAGGGTATGTAATACATACCCTTTTTTTGACTCAGAAGTTCTGAGTCGAACTTTTTTCCAGCAAGTCGATTTGAATACGCCAGTTTTTCACCGGTTTGGAGTTACATTTCAACCGGCGGATCGGACCGGTTTCTCGTTTTCCAACCGGTTCCAGCGCTGCTTTCTATGATCTAACGTTATAGTATTTGTTCCTTCTAAACTCTCTATGCGCGTTTGTTGTATAAGATATCCATATTTCAGAATGTTGTGTCTGCTACTCCTACTGCTATTCACTAACTACTTGTTGTTAGTAAAATGAATCAACAAAATAATAGCTAATTCAAACAAGCGTGACTAAAACCTCACATAACTTGAGTCTTACATAGCTCGAGTCGATTGCACAACGTCAATCGTTGTACAGAATAGACACAGAACAGTCGATTTAGTTTTCAGTTTACTGCAAAGCTAAGTTCATATATTCGAATCTCTATTCGTACAAAATTGATTTTGTGTTTTTCGATAGTTTTAGTTTAGAATACTATAATAGAATATTTTTCAGTTTGTATTCTGAAAGAATAAAGCTTATATCAGCTTGAGTCTTATCAACACAGCTAAAATCAAATCTAATTGAAACAACAATCAAACTCGGATCAGAGACGTCTCATTTCACTGAGCTTGACAGAAAAAGAAAACTATGACAAAAAGATCTTGTTTACAAGGAAGACTTTGGAACTTAATTCAACATTTAGACTGCAAGCAAGTGTCACTTCGCTCGCGGGTGCACATACTTAAAGTGACTCTTTACCTTGCAGATCACCATACTTTTTTGCTATTTTTATGCAAAATTTCAGTAGAAAAAATTCGTTGGTAACTCCCTCAAACGAAAGATCGCCTGTTTTTATACCAGTGGTTCTCGAGTATTAAATGCATTTCAACATTCGAATTCGCACCTAATTTGATGTGCACTATGCCATTCATTGACTAAAAATCAGTGACAAAAGATGTCTGCAGGGAACTAGGGATATTTTTCCGCCATTCCACTCGCCCGAACTGTGAGACAAAAGTTACGTATCCGTTTGGCACAGCGCCCTTTCTTTTTGGAGATATTGCATATATCGTGCAATAGGTGCTTTTTCCCTAAAATCGGGCAAGTGATCTGCGAATGAAATCGTCAGTTTTGTTGCAAAGTCAAACAAACTTTGGGTTTATAGCTAGAAAATGATGGCAAATCCGATGAAAACACTTTCAAAATTTTTAGAGATCTTGAAAGAGGTTTTTATTGAAAACCGGGTCTTCAGAAAACCTTTTAAAAACAATCTTTCCAAATCCATTCTAGACGGATAGCAAAATAACATCATTTCCGTTGTTCTGTGGCTGTTTTCTGATAAGACGTAGGGCTTTGAACACAGGAACTTTAGGTTTCCGGCGTTTTTTGCGTGTGAATCGTCTTTAGATGGCCACAGAACAACGGAAATGGTGTCATTTTGCTCAAAATTTTATTCTCTATCCGTCTAGAATGGATTTGGAAACGATCAATCGTAGTTCCTTTCCTCACACATACCACATATGTAGCACATCGATCAGCCATTTCATTACTTGAACTACAGCCCAGGTCGATACTCGCGTCTAACTCGCGGCGCAATCGCGATCGCTGTGAACTCGCGAAGTCGCGACGTGAGTCGCTATCGAATCGCGATGACGCGGAGCGATCGGGGTAAAGTCCTATTTTTTCAAAAAACGTATTTTAGAAGACTCGCGACGCGATCGCTATTGATTCGCTATCTCGTGTCGCGAGCGCTATAAAGCCGCGTAGTCGCGGCGCGACTCCCCGAATTTTAACAGCAAAAATCTGCTTAGTCGCGCGACTTCATTCGCGGCGCGACTTCATTCGCGGCGCGACTTCATTCGCGGCGCGACTTCATTCGCGGCGCGACTTCATTCGCGGCGCGACTTCATTCGCGGCGCGATCCCTACGGTTCACGCTATTCGCGACGCGATCGCGATTGTTTCGCGCTGTTGCGGCGCGGTCGCTATTGACTCTTGCTGTTGCGGCTCGGTCGCGATAAATCTTAAAAATATTTTAAATTTGATCGCGACTTTTTTTCTCGCGCCGCGAGAAACGGTTAGTCGTTATTCACCGTTTTGTTTTGCAGTTCAGCAGTGTATAAAAGAACGGAAAAAGCTTTGTAACTCGTCATTTAAACTAAACATGTGTACCCGGGTCCACTGTCCCTCCTCATTCGTGGCGCGATCACTACGATTTCGCGCTATTCGCGGCGCGATTGCGATTGTTAAAAAGTCGCGTTCAGGTTTAAACTATTTTTAAGATTTTATCGTGATCGCGCCGCGACTTTGAAATCGCGTCGCGAGTCTTCTAAAATACGTTTTTTAGAAAGATAGGACTTTACCGCGATCGCTCCGCGACTTCGCGAGTTCATAGCGATCGCGCCGCGAGTTAGACGCGAGTGTCGACCTGGGGTGATAAAAAACTCGAGTCGCGTAGCGATTATAGCGAATGTATAGAAAAATTCGCGTTTCATCGCGACTTCATAGCGATCCCGAAATCATCGAAAAAAATCGCAGAGTCCAATAGCGATCGCGCCGCGAATTTTTATCGCGAGTTGCGTCGCGATCTTATCGCGAGTGTCGACCTGGGACGTCGATACTTCATCCTGAGATACACCGATTTCTCTCAATGTTTTGAAATTCCATTCTTTACCTGAACTCCCACATCCTTTTGCTGAAATGAAGCGATTCAGTAATACACTTTCATTTATCCATGCACAATACGGTGTCGTTTCATTATTTCCCGTCGCGTTCGTATAGTGAATACAATCGTAGACTTGCACACTCGACGAATCTTCAGCATTGTACAATAGGCCGTATGCAAAAACAAGCCCAAAAGAAGTCATTTCAAATACTTCACTATATTCATCCTTCTGCTCACTATTTCAAACTGATTAAGAAAAAAAGAGAATCTACAAAGATTCTCCTCTCTCTCTTTCTCTCTTCTCCATTCAATAAATGACGCAGGAAGATTAATACCTTTACTAAAACACATTAAATAAATCATAATTGTGAAAAAAACGGCCACCATCTGCTAGCGTTTAAACGCGGTTTCTGTTTTTTTCATAAAATACTTTTAAAAGCTTTTTTTATGCGTGATTTTAATTCCTAGCTAAGGTTTCATTGTCTTTTAGCCGGTAGAGTGTGCGTCGATACCAGAAAAGGATCGATATGTTGAATGGAAATGTCTCCGTTGAAATTATTTAGTTAGTTTTTATTTTGGTAACAGACCATGGAACATGAGAAAACTCACGCCTAAGTATGAGTTGTAACAGAAAAGATAAACATGCAATTCAAAGTTTCTGTCAAACATGACCATTAACTAAAACTAACCAAAATGAAAAATGAAAGATGGTTTCCCCATAAAAAAAATTAGTTTATGAGACTATATGAGTGCATTACATATAATTTATGCTTTAACTCTCACAGTGTTGTTCCTCCACAAACGTATACTCTGCTTGCTTACAAATGAATTAAAAGAAAAATTTGAAAGGAGAAAAGGAAGTACAGATGAAGATGTACTTTTAAGGTCTTTTTAATGGTTGACAGAATTTTGAGAAAAACCATGGAAAAGATCTTACGGTAAAAGAGGTTATGAAAACTAAATCTTTTTATGCCAAAAGCACGGAAAAGATTGTAATAAACATTAACAGAATAGGGAAGAGTTGATTTACGAAGAAATATTTGAAATTGTGTTTTTTTGACTACCATTTTCCATCTGGCTGTCCAGAGGAACAAGGAAGTGTCCAGGATTTTTTCGAGTGTTTTTGCAAAAGTTGAAGATCGTGGATAGAGGCAGAAGGAACAATGTGATATACAAGTAGCTTGAGTGTGTAGGAAAGCGAATGTGGCTTTTCACGATCAAATACGACTCATTTCAGATTACTCGCCACTTTCCCCCCGAAATATAGGAAATATAGGACAAAGTGCCTGAAATACAGGACAATATAGGACCATTTCAAAGATATAGGAAAAAAGATTCAGGTACATTCGATAAAAACGAACGGATATTGAACCATGTCGAACAACCGATCCGAAACCTATTCGTTTTTCTGGAATGAAACCGGCTTTTCTTACCCAATTTTCAAATAATGGAAGAAAATGAAGCGTCTGATCTGAGACACCATTCCAACCGTCAGTGTTGTTATTAAGTGTTTTCATTAAATTATTAACATCTGTTCCGGTGAAACCCTAGTCGATAATCCCGGTAGAAATCCCGCGGGCCTCTCGAAAAAATGCAAAATCCGTAGGATTCCTGCGGGATTCTCGTAAGAGTCCCTTAGGATTCCCGGTTTGCACGGGAGTTGACCGGGAGTCTCATGGGATTTTTATTTTTTCCGGGAGTCGAGAGAATTATGCAAACTCCCACCGGATTCCCGACAAATTTTTAACAACTATACTATTCTACTGAAAAGAGAAAACTATTTGTTAGAAAGTCTAGATAATCATTCTGCCGTGTACACTTCTGTCAACATATAAATATGACACATGTGCATTAGCAGTTGAATATTTGAGTGAAGGCTGAGATAATCAAAAAATGCATGGAGTAGGGATGAATCATTTTTTATTTTCGTTTACATATAGTTGTTGCTTTTTTTCTTTCTGTTATAAGTACGTACATATACTTGAGGCTGTTCTGTAAGATCATATGATAGAAATGCCGTGAATTTGTAGAATATCGAACAGAAAAAGACTTTATATTCATTGTACGTCTATTAGCATCCTCTTTATACGTCAGAATCATCGCTTGCAGCATATTCTTCTCCCTCTTGAACAACAAAAAGTTTACTGACACATTATTCTATTTTATTTCTAATTTCAGATGTATAAATGGTGACTCGTGGTTTAAACTCTTATTCTCAACTAATGGGAACGGATGGAGAAATTTTCACTAGAGATAGGAGCATATAAGCAATCCTATGAAATTCCTGTTCAAGAATTATCTTTTCCTACTAAAATCCTAAACAATTAATGCTACATTATGATTCAGTCATCGTATTCTTGTTAGGATCCTAACAGGATCCTACCCGAATCCTAGCAAATCCTACGACTTTCCGGTATACCTGATTTCTGTAGGACTCTGTAAGATTTTCCTAGGATCCTACCAAAAGGTCCGCTAAATCCTGGCAGGATCCTGGCGGGATTTCGACATCAGTTCGAATTTCTGATACAATTTCGAATTTTTTCAAATTCTACCAAGCGACGAACGAGGAACATAGATACACAAAACTTACTAAAAAAAGCAACCCTAGTCGATAAATATGCTCAAAAAAGTTATGAACCATTACCAATCAAAATCGAAATTATCTTATTATTTGGAACAATTGCTTTAATGGAGGAGCGCTATGTTCCATGGAAGTAAACGCTACTCGCTTCGCGTCAACTATAAAAAAAGATATCTTTGCAGCCGTTAAATGTGTAAAGATGAAACTTTCATAAAATGTGTAACTAATATTCATAAGTAATTTCCCAAAGTATCAGCTCTATCCGTCTGGCGGAAAAAAAGTCGATTTTTCAACCTGTCTCATAATGATCGTAATATATTCTATATACCTATAAAGTCTACAAATCCATCCAGGTTTTATGAAGTATTTTATCGAGTCTTAAAGAGAAATCCATGGTTATCTCGATTCAATTTTATCGGAGTCATAAAGAAAGATACTGGTAATACCAAAAGAAACGTTTTGTAAAAATGTCAATACTAAGCAAAGCACACTATTGGATAACTCAGGATGTCTGCTATCATAATCTTTAAGAATTCAATAAGAGTTTGTGTTAATAAAATGCGTTGTATTATCCTCGTAGTTTGAATCTTGCGGATGATGGGTGGGTGGTGAGTTTCGAAGAAAACCTACCGCAACGCGTTTCGTCCTTGCTTATTAAGCAAGGACCGCCTTAAAGGACTCTTCAGGCGGCTTTATTGCTTCTGCATATAGTTGTTCAAAGAAAAGAGGAAGGTTCATATGTCCTCTATTTCTTGAAAACTTCAGCAGCAGATATTATATCTATATATATTATATGTACCCGCAAGATTCAAACTACGAAGATAAAACAAAGAAAGCATTTTATTAACACAAACTCTTATTTCTGCTTTTTCTTTATGTCGTTATCAATAACCAACACACACATCTTCAAGGGACATCGTTGCGTTATCTTATTAATTTTACTCTCTTTGGTTTATGAAGTAGAGAATCACACCTGCATTTCGTGTCAACATCAACTTATTTGTGTCTCCTCGCTTGTTTCATTTTCATCACTCACTGACAATAATGATTTCAGTAAGTATATGCCTCCGACTTTATGTCTTATTTTATTTTGTTCATCCTCTATCACTTATATGTGCGCACCATTATTAGCTTCTCTATTCTTGGGCAAGCTCTTTCCTGGCTGCAAGTGTTTGCTTTGTCTTTACCTTCTAAGACACCGTATCTTTGAGATTATTTATCCTATTCATCGGTTTGGGGATGAGATCAACACACTCAAGCTCGTACTTTTTGTCTTCTTTTTTGAAGGTATTCGACTGGTCTTAACGCTACTATGACCGAAACTACATAAATCCAGCCACCCCGTATTGCAACAACAGAAAAAATATGGATTAGGGTGAAGATAACTCGGCATCCTCTATCCAACCATGTGATTAAACATTAGTTTGGGGGTGGGAGTGGGTGGAAGCGTAGTTTATAAATACTCAAATCCAGGTCCTTGAAAATGCCAGCATTTGTTTCTTAAAAAAGCTCACGTATATCTTTCTCTCCAACGATGAGTAGTTAGCTTCGAAAAAAATGAGCTTATTCTTCTTTCGATACCATGTCGCGAACAGAGATAGCCGATATAACAGTGTGCTAGAGTAGTGGATAACACCATTCTTAGATTTGTTCTGACTGCTCCTTTTATGCACGCTGAGAGAATAAAAGATCAAAATCGGGGGAAAGGAAAAAAATAACAAGCGATCTTCGTCTTGAGATTGGATGAGAAGTGGAAAAGACAGATAAAAGAGTAATGGAAGAGCCCATCACTCATTGATCGAATTACAAAAGTAATTGTGTCAAGATATATCAGAAAATGTAACCGCGTTCTTCCAGAAAAAAGTATAATACAGGAATGCAGCCGACAGGAAACAGACGATTCGTCAAGAAAGATTTTTGATCTGGATCGAGATCGAAAACTCTCATTTTGTCGTGCTCTGATTTTCGAGAACATTTCTAAAGAAAGGATTGAAAATTTCGCCTGCCTTAGGCACAGATCCACATTTTTATCTAATAGATCATTTACCTGAAATTTTAAAAAATTTTTATTTTAAGTATACATAAATTTCGTCAAGAGATCGGTTCCATTTGCTTCACTCACTGGAAAAAATGTTTGCCTGACGAAATCGAGACATCCGACAGACACCGTTACTAGCTTTAAAATATGTCATCTAACTAAATACTAGGAATGTCTTTGGTGAGGTTCAACTTGAAATCAATTGATTAAAATAATTGCAAAAGAAACTGCAGAATGTCATCAGTGGTGAAAATCCAGCGTAGTACGCCTTTTCTTCGAAACCTCTCTACCACTGCACCTTATTTCCATGTTTATGGTGCACTTTCTTCTTTGGAAATGCGAATTTATAATGTGATAAAAATGCTCCATTAAATTTTGATTCTTTCTTAATTCAATAAACTGCATAAAAGGATTGACCGTTTATCAAAAGTAAAAAAAAACAGCCGCTTATGCAGTTTATTAAGCCGTTTATGCTAGAAATACCTCCCAGAAGATATTTTTCCTTATATCCAACGCTTATCTCATCAGTAAAATTAAGAAAAGTATGGATTTACCGCTTATTTTGGACACGAACGCAATTTATCAATTTTAAAATAAATAATAACTACTGGTGAAAGACAATCCACAAGGCATACCTAAAAAGAGAAATCGGCTCAAAAACCCCAGCCATGTAAAGGGATATTTTGTTCCTTGTATCGTACGTTGACGTTTATTTATAATGCTTCGAAAAACTGGTAAATAAATCCAGAGAGATAGTTTTGTATTTCGATGTAAAGTCCGAAAGCTGATGATTGAATGAGCGTCTCTCCTAGTCTTTAATGATTTCGTCAGCCATCTAACATCTTTCGATAACATCTGTAATCGTTTTTGCGAGATTCATTACACAAGGCTTGTCGAGATGATCAAAAGAGTAACTAGCAAAGGAAAAAAGTTCCATACTGGTTCTTTTTTTTAAAAAATGGCTGAAACGCCAGGCCGTGGCAAGATTGATGAATAGTCTAATCTCAAGCATTTGGGAATTTTCAGTTATTTTTGAAAAAAGTGCTTCTTTAGAGAATCAGTTTTCATGAAAGGACTGATTTTGTGAACATCTATTTTTCCAAAGAAAAATGTAAAATCAAAAATTCATTCTGAATTATATGTTTTTGCAACCTGCTGTAGAAACGAATGAGAAAGATGTCCTTTGAGAAATCTGTACAAAACTAATTAGAATGGCGTTTTTCTGTCATCTAGTTGTAGACAAGAAGACATTTTTTCTGGTTTGAGTAAAGTTTCTCAGTCAAGTTCTGCTTGTCGTGTTACATCAATGAGGAGCAGAAAGAGAATCAAAAATATATTTTCTCTTGTTTCTTTTTTTAGTATTTCTTACAAGATCTTAGCTTACTCAACTTTTCTCGTCAAAACTGATTAATGACCGAAAACAAAGTAGATCTTGTCTGCACGGAACAGAAAGGGCGATGCTTCATCACAAATCAAGCCGTGTTTCAAGGAGACATTCTATTTGTGTGGAAACCATATATAATCTTTCCATACGTGACGAACAAAGATTACGTATGCGCAAACTGTATGCATATTTCGAAAGAGCAAGCTGATATAAAGGAAATGATTGGGTGCCAACAAGGTTGTCTTCATGTATTTTACTGTTCCAACAAATGTGAACAACAGCATTGGGACAAATTTCACCAGTACGAATGTCCGTTTCTTGATAAAATATTCGCCTTACAAGATTTTGGTTTTAATGATGAGGTTATTAATTATGCTCGACTGGTTATGCGTATGCTTACCCACCGATTACAGGAAGTCTTAGGCATGCCGTACGATGTGTCAATGGAAGACATTTGGATAGGGCGGTCACACTTCGATAAATTTGCAATGGAGAAAAAGAATGAATTTGAAACGGTGGCCAAAATCCTAACGGAATATATATTAACTAGACTCATTCCTCATTCAATAAAAGACAATCATGAATTTATTGATTTTGTTCAATCCTTTCTGCCTGACAGTATAGATGTCGAAAAAATCGAAATTAATGATTCTGACCTTTGGTTAACTGAAATGACTCATTTATGCTTACCCTTGGATGATGCCGCCATGATGGAAGTAACAAAATGTCTACTAATTAAAGTGTACATACTTATTTGTATCGAAGAGATAAACGCATTATTTCATATTACTTTCGCTCTCGAAGGATACTCTCAGCCACCTCAAACGTATGCAATGGGAATGTATCCATCTGCTGCTTTCGTCAATCACTCATGCTCACCGAACTTAGCACGTTTCCCAGTTCAAGAAGATACAGACAATTTTCGTGTAGGTGATGTTGTGTTCTTTGCAACGCGCTTTCTGAAAAAAGGTGAAGAAGTATGTTATAGCTATTTGGAGCGCGAATATGAACTTTATACAAAAGAACAAGTTGATGTTGATGAAATCGTCAAGAGTCAAGCAAAAAGGAAACAAAGATTGAAAGATGAATTTTTCTTTGATTGTGATTGTGCACGCTGTTTCAAAGAGTCAAGAGGAGATCTTGATACGTCCTATATGGCTTTGGTAAAAGAACTCAAATGCACAAAGTCGGAATGCAAAGGCTGGTTTATTCCATCTTTTGAAAAACATATGCGTTGTGAAGCATGTAGAATGTCACTATAATATGTACTCTTCTCTGTCCATGGATTTTTCTTCATCAAGATATATGAAACCGGAATTCTTCTAAACTAGACAAAAGAATAAAAACGACACTGGAAACTATATTCGAAGGACGGGAGACGTTTTACGTTGATTTCGGCCCAGTTAGACGTAGATGTCATAATATCCTTACAGACGGTATCGAAAACATCCCAATACCTAATAGAAGAATCAAACTAAATCAAATCAATTTCCACACTTAAAGACTAAGTGTAAGGAGTAGTAACTCTTTCATCCAAAAATAAAGTGTACCTCCAATGTTGAGAAATTGAAGTTGTTCCGAGCGAATGATTTAAGTAATTGTGAGAGAGCTCTGTTTCGCAAGTATCAAGAATAGCAATTAAATTATAGCATGGTTTAGGAAACTTATTGACGTCGGATTTATCTTAATCGATGTTCTGCATCCGTTTACATCACAAATCTACTATTTACAAAGTGTCTGTCTAATTTTCCATATACTGACATGAACTGTTTTTTGAATGACATTTGGTGGAGCAACCAGCTGCTGCTTTTCTGCATGAGCATATTTTCGTGGCACACTTTGTTTTACAATCACAAATACTTTCGCTAATGGAGCCACAAACAAAAAGGTTACAGGCCTAGATAAAGTAAGATTTTTTAAATCTTCAAAATCTGTTTCCTTTAAAAGTTTCGGACAAGTAGATTTCATATCAACAACTCCACCAACTGAGAATGTGTTCAAAAGTAAGCAAAGGGGAAAAAACAACACTACACTACAAGGGATTGTTCACTACAGCGCACTACACATCCACTACCGCCCACCACACAACCACTACAGCGCACTACGCATCCACTACAGCTAGCTACAGCCCACTATATAACCACTGCAGCCCACTACACAACCACTGGAGCCCACTACTCATCTACTACACATCCAATACGTCACCACTACAAAATCACTACGACACCACTACCGTAGTGGAAAAAGTGTAGTGTAGTGTAGTGAAGTGTTGTTTTTTCCCCCTTGTTAGTAAGCCATATTGACATGCCAGTAGAAAGGTTACATAATTACCATGTACTTTTATCTTTTTAGTTGCTGTTTTATCTGCAGCTCTTTTACGTATAAGATCATGACATGGTACGGAAGAAAGATGTTGAAGATGCAGCAGAATTTGCTGTTGTTGTCAAAGGTAACATGATTTTGTTGTACTAGAAACTCGAGTATTGATTCCATAAAAAGGTACCAGTTTCAGTAAAATATCAAACATCCGACGCTGGTGATGCTGAAACTGAAAAGTCTTGATATGATACGGACAATGTTTTAGACGTGCAGCTTCCAAGGCAGTAGAGTGTCAGTCACAGCGCTTAGTTATGCAAATATTTCAAGATAAATTTTATCACTTAATTTATAATCCAAAGAGAAAAAATCATACAGCTAACGCTTTCTGATTTATTCAGAGAAAAAGAGAGAAGAAAAACATGCTTTTCGATTACACATACATGCGCCGTTATGACAGCAGGAGAAAAACAGATGATTGTATTAACTATACGACAACAATAAGACAAAACATTGGTTTTGATTTTCGATGCAGATAAGACATGTGCAAGTAAGTGGAAAGATTTGCATCAATCTCACCAAATCAAAAAAAGATTTTTTCGTAAACGGTACAAATTATAGCAAAATCAATGCTGCACACAAACACGTCTTCTATACATAGTCTACTCACATTGAAAGAACGAAATTAAAATTTCTAATTTCGTTGATTAGAGCTGATCAAATATACACGAAAGAGCACAGTATGTGGTTGAGTTTTATATAAGTGCTTGCCTGAAGAAATTTAAGCGTATGAACGTCTGAAAAATGCACTATTTAAAGAACAAAACGGTTCACCTTTGAAATGCGAAAAGGGCTAGAGTCCTGCAGGTTTAACCCGAATCCAAACCCGCGGGTTCGGGTTCGGAATCGGGTTTCAAGTCAACGGGTCTGGATTGGGATCGGGTTTCTTGTTTAAAGAAACGCGAACCCGATTAAATTTTGCATTTATTTTTTTCAGGTAAACTTTTACTATTTTATTGTAGACAAAAATAAGAAGAGAACATCTGTTTCTGAGACTGCTAAACGTTTCTCACAAACGTAGAAATAGAAAAAGTCATTTCTTAAGTCTGCTCATTTTCACTGTCATTAAAAGTACCATCACTCTGATTGAAATGAAAGAGGGCACTGCTTTACTGGAAAAATCTTTTTCGGGTTCGAACGGGCTTTGGGTCGGTTTACTTTTGAAAAATCAGGATCGGTATCGGGTTTCCAAAAAAATTCTTGCAAGTTCGGAACAATCCCGAGGCCCTGACTTTTAAGTTACACCGCTTCGTTTAAGCACTTTTTTGCTCTCATTCAGTCGAGAAATTTTAAAAGCGTGTTCTGTCAAAACTGATTGCAGATTCGCACTCTCCATAATCGGTTACCTTGTACGCAACAAGTTTTAAATGTGAATACTCTCTTAGCCTTATTTAGCCCTTGATCTCCTCGAGGATCTTCGTAAAAGTTCTGTTGCAAAACAATAGAGAAAAGTTTTTCTGGAGTACTCCGATTCAAAACTTCTTGCGTACAAGGTAACCGACTATGATGAGTCCGAATCTGCGATCAGTTTTGGCCGAAAACGATTTTAAAATTTCTCGACTGAATTGATATGTAATAGTTGCCAATGTTCAACATGATCTTTTGTTTTACACCATTAATAAAGGTATATGCATATATGTGGGCATAACATTTTATCCATGTTATTAGATCGAGTAGTTTTACATTGTATGAACTTTATTTTGAAATTAAAATTTCAACATCATTTGAATTCTACTCAAAATGCCATAGTACATACATGCATAGTAAATGCATGCACAATTAAATTCATATGAAAACAATTTAAAAATAATCTTTTCAAGTAAAGAATTATTTAAAATTGAATATTTATCTATCAGTTCAATTTGTCCGTTAGTTTCTAGTATTGTATTCGGTGTTGCATTAGCATCAGCTATCTTTCCTTTGTAACAATCATGCCTGCCAAAATAAAAATTCAGTTCAGTGCAGTTTAGTTAAATGTGTCCTTCGATCAATAAACGATATATATCCTGATCGGCCTATGCGATTATATCGATATAGAGATATACTCAAGATTGGAACCGGGATATATATTCCGTTCGAGATATGACTGTATCCCGATCCAGCTATATTACTAAACATGTTCAAAAAGTCTTGAAAGTAAATATGATCATCCACTGATTGTCTTAAGTGAGGCTTAAAAGCCGTCAATGAAAAGACAAAAGTTTTTAGTGAAAAAATTATTTTTCCTTCGGTACCGAACAACCTCTTCTTTTTTCACATGTCAGGTACATCGCCTAAAAATCCGATTCGTAAAAGCCCCCGTATACCAAAAGATGGAGTAAAGCCTCCTCTATAAAATGCTGAAAACTGCAGGTCTCTATCTCTCTTCGTTCTGGAGTTATTCAAACAATAGCCACGGATGCTATATTTTGAGGTAGGTTATCATTATTCGATACTTTGGAGATCCCCATGAATTCATATGCAGTTCTGAGTGCTCTATCAGATGGCAGTTTTGGCTTCCAGTAATCAGCTTTTATTTTTCTCCAAAACGAAAGTTTCTCTAAAAAAATCACAAACAGCCGTTCCGGATATATTTTGTAAAATAATTAAAATACGCGATTTTTGATCGAATTTTTACGCAGTACCCCAAAGGTTACATATAGCCGACACCCATGGAATCTGAATCAGTTTTGAATCCTCTTTCGAATGACATTGTCCGTTTTTTATTTGGTTTTTAAGCGGAGGCCAGAAAAATGATTGATTGATTGATTATATAGACCGATCAGGCTATACAAATTATCCCGATCGAAATTTGTAGCCCAATCTGGATAATCGTATAGGCCGATCAGGATTTTATCCTGATAGGGATATAAGTCATAACTCCGCTTTTGTAGCATCACAGAGTGGAACAAATCAAGTCGTTATCTGCAAATAGTTCTTCAGCGTAGTTGTTATTTTGTTTTTTTCTACAATTCATACAACAAACGTAACATCCAAAGTTTGAGGGGATGTGAATACTTGAAGAAAGAAGTTCGCACAATGAATTGACAGCTTGAAGCAGGACAAAATACACATTCAAGTAAAACATATATTTGTGTACGAAAAAGGTGTTCGGAGTGTTAAGGAAAAAATCTGTGCTTTTCTGCGTTGCAACTACAACACGAAAAATGAAAATGTTTTTAATGATTACATCATCAGACGAGGGGAAACTCGAATGATTACGATTGATTATGTTACGGGGGTGACAGAAAAGTAAAAGGTTGAAGAACTGGATTATGTAATATGTGGACGCTCGCTAGGAGGTATCCGTAAACTACGCGATAGAGCTCGTCGAGCTCTATCCTACCATGTATAATATTTGCTGGGAGTGGGTGAGAGTGTGGCTTACGAATGTCTCCCAGCCACCCCGTATTGCAACAACAGAAAAAATATGGATTAGGGTGAAGATAACTCGGCATCCTCTATCCAACCATGTGATTAAACATTAGTTTGGGGGTGGGAGTGGGTGGAAGCGTAGTTTATAANACATTCAAGTAAAACATATATTTGTGTACGAAAAAGGTGTTCGGAGTGTTAAGGAAAAAATCTGTGCTTTTCTGCGTTGCAACTACAACACGAAAAATGAAAATGTTTTTAATGATTACATCATCAGACGAGGGGAAACTCGAATGATTACGATTGATTATGTTACGGGGGTGACAGAAAAGTAAAAGGTTGAAGAACTGGATTATGTAATATGTGGACGCTCGCTAACGATGTTTGACCATTCGATTCGGGTGTATTTTGTATAGATAAAAAATTAGATAAGTCGATATATATCATCACATGTTTGCATTATAGAGGAAACATTGTTATTGACATGTAGTAACATATCTTTAAAAGTTGCTATAGGATCATCTGACAGAGTTTTAATATATATATATAAGTAAACTTTTTAACTGATCGTAATTTTTCTGGAATTTTAACTGAATAATGACCAAGCTAGATGAGATGTAATATTTTTGTACAATAAGTCCATAAATATACAATAAATTTTGAATCTAATTTACATTCGTTAATATTTCAACGAGATTGACAGTTCACTAGGATCAAAAATAAAGTTTTTAACCTTCGTTTTTGGATGTATCATAGGAACTGATTACAAACCGATTATCTAACATATGGACGTTCCCAAATGACATGACAAAGAAAAGATGCGCTATTTTTGAATCATTTTGAAAAACATATGTTAGATGACGTTTTTAATTTCCTATTATCTGAACGAAAGTTAACATCTACAAATAGGAGCTTATAATCTAATTCAAATTCAAAAGTAAACTAGATGTTTTTATCTATAGAATTTATATCAGTAACTAGTTACCTCACTTGTGATTGTGGTAGTTTAGATATAAGAATAAGATCATCCACCTATCTGCCTAAATATTTATAAGGATATTTACTGTTTTCCAAAATGATTTAAAAATGGTGGATCTTTCTTTCTACATCGTTTGGGAATGTCCCTAATTTTCTAGAATTTTCTAGTGCCGATTGGGGTGCCGGGTCCGAAGGTCTCACAACCTGTTACTTGACATGTTGCGACTAGACCGCGACCGGTAGAGATCCATGGCAATATCTCCAGAATTCAATACCACTATCAAATAATCACTAAAAAACTCCTCCTTTTTCTGTTCATCACAGCGGACGTATTGTGTCCCATCTGATTTGATGCTTTTAAAATAGGAGTTACGTAAAGGTAAATCAAATACAAATATATATACATATATATATATATATATTGTGAACTCGAAATTCGAAACAAAAGACACCTCTGCTTTCAACTTTCTTTCACAAAAGCTTATTTTTATCGTTTATCGTTTTTTGCTGTTCCAATCTGCCCCCGAAGATAAACAAACGTTAAAGTGTTTCGTAACATTCTTCTACAGTATCAATATATTTTACTAAATATCGTACAAAATCTTCTTTTAAAAATTCTTGGTATATATCAGATTCTCGAGCATAGAGATAGATTACATCTTCATCTTATAGATCCGTAGAATTTCATTATCTGCGATTTCACCTGATCCGTTCATTTCGAAGATGAAAATTTTGTACGATAATTCCTGATAGTGATGAGCACGAACAACATTTTTCTACTGCATGCAAAAAAAGAATTTCGAAAGTGTACAGATATACGTGCCATTTTTCGTTCGTGAAAAAGCTACTAATATCTCTCTCTTTCTCTGTTGATTGGTCTTGTAATACAGCATTTGTTATATCGAGACACTTATCAACGGCGTCACAAAATTGATGAAACAGAGAGTGGTAATATTCTGTTCAATCTACTCGCACTCGTCAAGCCGAATGAGCATTTTGAGTAGGAAGTATTCTGTCTTTTCTAAAAGAGTCAATTCTACGGAACTCGTTTCTTGAATTCACAAGGAAGAATGAATACTGAGCGTTTTCATACGGCTAGTAGTACGAGAAAAAATTGAAGAATTTCACACCAACCTTTCATCAAAACAGAGGTTTCTAAACTTATAATGGAATTCTCTATTTACGAGATGCCATTTAAATTTACTCACACAATGGGTAGAAGAATTACTCCTACTTCAATGAAAACAAATTTACTGAAACAGTGAATAGGATATGAGAAATAATTTTTTCCCTGTTGGATAGATTTACGCATAGATTAACTCCAACCTGACTGCACATTTATTGATATCTGAATAAAAGATTTTAAATTCAACCTTATTTGAAAAACAAAATAGATATTCTTAAAGTAGCTTTTCAGTGATTTTTTTGATACAGTACTTCTTGAATAGATCAAATAAGATCATAAGCGTAAGGGGCAAAAAGTGTTATTTTCATTCAATACAGTTTGGTCGGCAAATGTCGGCTGAAATGAACATCAAAATGTTTTTTTGTTTAATGTTTATTTGTATCAACAAGTATTCACCTTTTTATTACAAGACCAATCAACAGAGAAAGAGAGAGAGATATTATTGTCCATCCAAAGAAAGAATGGTATATGACTGTTTTTTGAATAACTTTCGATAGAAAAAAGCTAAAGAGCTTCAATTTTCACCATTCGAAAGAGGAGATTTGGGGACATGTTTTCATAACCAAAAATTTCCCCAGAAGAGCTTTCTGGAACAGGTTTTCCAGCGGATCTTTGAAAAATTAGCTCGCGTGTAAAAATTTTCCAATAGGATTGTATTGATTTGTTTTCACAGACTGATAGCCCAGGGTGTCCTTTTCAAATTGAGAGTCAAGCGAGACCTTGATTTTATACGCTTCGGGCGTTGTATCGGATTTTCTACGAATCCCAGGACTGGCACCCAGTATGTCACTATCAGGAATTATGGTACAAAATTTTCATCTTTGCAAGACAAATCAACAAACATCTAACAAACACAATTGTATATATTTCTAAACAAGTTTCCATTTTTTCGATACTCCTTTCGTTCCTACTGATTCTCGTGAATTAATTGAATATTGTATTAGAACACTGTTTAAATCCAATAATATATCAACAATAAATGATGTTTACCGTTCATTTGATGAATTACTAGCAAGGAACCCGCGGCTTCGCTCACCGTTGCGCGCTACTAATTTTATCTTTTTTGCCGAATTTCGAGCAAAAACTTTCGATACTGTCGATTTTCGAGAGAAAATTTCTTTTGAAATGTCTGTTTACTCTGAAAGTAGCGGTGTGAGAAAACAAGAGCTCACATAAAAAATATAGAGAATTACTTGAACTATCGAATGGTGTGATTAGTTTTTAAAAAATATGTTATCAGCGTTCCGTGGAGTAAAAAAGGTCATCGTAGCAGACGGAAATATTTCTTTGCTGTTTTGTGCGGTGGTTTATGTCACGTCTTATCATATATATAAACAGCGCACATGTAAGTGTATATATAAATGCAACTCAAAATAATAATCAAAATAAATCTTTCATCAAAATTATTGGTATTTCATTATTTTTAAGAATAAATTCATTCCAATTCACTGTTTCATTGATATGAAAACATTTGAAATTTGTTCCAAATTTCATATTAAAAGATTTCATAAATTCTTTTTCGTTGATTCGTTGATTTTGAAAATTATGATACTTTTGTGTTAAATTATTCGTGTGATTTTTTAAATAATCTTCAATATCATCTTCTTCAATTAAATGATAAAATAAACAATTCAATAGTGCATTTGATGATGTTTCTTTGAATAGATCAAATCCAAGTGTCAAATATGAAATTGATTCGAAATGAAATTTTCTTATTAAATTAAATATTTGCAATAGATTCATTTGATTTTTATTCAAAAATATTAATTCATTTGTTTGAATATTTTCCAATTTTAATAAATTTATTTTGAACTTTTCTATTTTTTTAAAAATTTTCTTATTGATCTTTTCATTATATTTTTGACTTGCCAAATTAACATAATGAATTGCCATTTGTAAATCACCTTTTAATTTATATAAATATGAT